>JAUTXW010002773.1:0-47500 GCA_030620095.1 Kuschelorhynchus macadamiae | reverse complement strand
AATACTATGAATTATTATGATCTTTGTTAAATGAGTTAATCAACAAATTAAAGGACTTTTCAAACATTTTTTTTTCTGAATATAAAGTTTTGCCGTATTTTTATTTTTTAAAATTATCTTTAATATTTATTGCGTAAATTTATTAAGTTTTTTGCGATAAAAACTGAAAAATAAACAGCTTCCGGGAGAACTTTTTATTGTTAAAAAATTTAACGTTTTTGATTAAAATTTTTATAATTTTTATACATACGTTTTTTTTTCTAAAATACTTTTAAAAACACAGAGCTCTAAAGTTTTTAATTTTAAAAATAGATGCTTTTTAAATATTTAAAACATTTTTAACGTATCTTTTGCGGTAGAAAAAATGTACTCTTTCCATGACCCATTAAAGTTGGCCTTTTTTGAGATTTGCTTTTTTTTCAATGTAATATAGGTTTTTGGAATAATGGTATGGTGTAATCTATTTTATCACATAGCCAAAATTTATAATTTAAAAAATGTGGCTGACACACTTTTTCTATTTCCTTTGAACTAAAAAAAAAACATAAACCCAAAATAAAAAAAAATTTATATAAAAAATCGAAACTTTAATTAAAACATAGGAAACTAATACATGTAATAGCCATTGAAAACAAAATGAATTTTAAAAAATTTAAAGAAGATGTTCAAAATGTGAACCATTTTGTTCAATACATAGTTCACATCGCCGAAAAACTGAGCGTGAAATGTTATTTAGGAATGGTCTCACCTGACCACAGGCATCCCTAATTCTATTCAAAAGTTCGTCTCTTGTTTGAACGGGAGTTTCATATACTTTTTCCTTTAAAAATCCCCATAGAAAAAAGTCCAAAGGGTTTAAATCTGGAGATCGTGGAGGCCACTGAACTGGTGCTCCACGACCAATCCATCTTTGTGGATAATGATTATCTAGCCAGTTTCTCACCAGCCTCCCATAGTGTGCTGGACATCCATCAAGTTGGAACCAAGCTCTTCTTCTTAAATTCAATGGAATGTCTTCCCACATATTCCCATGTTCCGTTTCTAAAAATTCCAAAAAAACCGCTGCATTTACCCGCTGAGGCAAAAAGTAAGGTCCAAAAAGATTATTGTTGTAAATGCCTATCCAGACGTTTACACTAAACTCGTATTGAAAGTTTCTTGGCCTAACGGCATGTGGATTTTCATGTGCCCAAACGTGCTGGTTATGAAAATTTACAATTCCACGACGAGTAAAACAGGATTCATCGGTCCATAAGACATTTCTTAAAAAGTATCTATTATTTGCAATTAGATTAAGAATTCTCTGACAAAATAACATTCTTCTTTCTTCATCTCCGGGTAGTAATCCTTGAATCGGTTGCAAATGATAAGGATGCCTCCGATCACGTTTAAGAACTCTATAAACATAGCTGGTTGAAATTCCTAATTCAATGGAAACTCTTCTTACACTTGTGGTTGGATCTCGATCAAACATACCCAAAATTTGTCTTTCAAAGTTTCTAGGTGGCCGAACGTTAATACCATTTTCTCGAACGTTGCCTAGACCCTGTTCAACTATTTGCCGATGAATTCTTACGAAAACCGAACGATTCGGATGTCTTCTATTTGGAAATCTGCGCCTGTATTCGTGGGCTGCTTCGGCAGAATTACCATTTGCAAACCCATAAATAAAATGAATATCCGCCAACTCTTGATTAGAAAATACGAAAGGCATTTTACTAAGTAAAGTACTAAAGTAGACAAAAAACGAGAAAGAAAATAGGCAAACTGAAATTTCTGCAAATAAAATACACAAATATGAATGAAGTTTACTCAAAAGTTTACTTTTGTTTTCGGTTTCATAGCAACAGGTTTCATGGCCCACTATTTTTGTTATTATTAACACGGTTCTGCTAGGCAGTCTAAGACTAAAAAATGGCAGGGTAACCTTAACTTTCAAGTGCGATTTTCTGGAAAACGGTCACTCCTAGAGACTTAAACAAAGTATACCTTTTTTATTAAGAAGAGATGGAGGAATTAGAAAGTTTAATCACTGAAGCCATATACCGAGTGGTAAAAAAGTTCTGTTCAATAACGTTAGTGTGCTGATAAGCCGGTGGCGCCCTCTAGCAGCAATATGAAAACTAACATCGAATTTAAATTCTCCGCACCCAAAAACCCCCAAATACCCAATTTTGTGCCATTATGTCCAACCGTTTAGATATAATGGAAAAAAAGGAAAAATTTAATGCAAACTTTAACACCCTGTATCTTGATAACTAAGCGCTTCACGACCTATGTTTATATGAACTTTTTGCACTAATTTGAAAAGTTCTATCAACTGTTAAAGTTATGCAACAAAAAACTGAAACACCCTATATATATATATATATATATATATATATATATATATATATATATATATATATATATATATATATATATATATATATATATATATATATATATATATATATATATACGTATATATATATATATATATATATATATATATATATATATATATATATATATATATATACAGGGTGTTTCAGAATAACATGCTAATAATAAAGAGGGTGATTCTTGGGCTCATTTTAGGAAAAAAAGTTCATATGAACGTATGTCCTAAACGCCTAAACTTTTGAGATACAGGGTGTCAAAGTTTTAAAAAATAAATACTTTTTTTACAATAAGTTTGTCACTACTTTATGAAATTTGGGTCATGTATTTTAGGAATTAATACGCATTTTTTGATGCATCAAGAATTCAATTATTCTAACCAGTGCCGTCCATGCGGGTTTTGCTTTGCATATTTTTTGGGAAAAAAATAGTACGCCACTGGTTTTTCTTGAAATAAAAATTATTTTTGAAATCTTCGTTCATTTCTGAACAAATTTGCTCTCTTGGTATTTTTTCGTCAGATGCATAGTTTCCGCTTAAAAAAATAAAATAGATTTTACTGCAAAGTCAAAAGCTTCGGAGTAAACAATCTGCAAGCTCAGATTATCTTTGTTTAAATTAATGTTTGTGATACAAATTAATAAGGTATTTTTGAGAAATTTGTTACACACTTTCCATGTACTCATCAAAACGCATTTTCTGGTGTACAACACATTTTTTTTATTTTGAAATTAAATTAAAGAGAAAATTAACTTAGAAGTAAAGCAAAATAAATTAAATGAGATGTTGGAAATGTCCACCTCCAGCATAAATGCATGCATCTGCTCTCTTTCTCATGGACTCACGAACTCTTTGGAAAATGTCGGGTGTATTTCGAATAGTTTCGCAACAAACTATTATGCGATTCCTCAGCTCTTCTACAGTGTGAATAGGTGTGCTGTAGACCAATGTTTTTAGATGACCCCACAAGAAATAATCCAAACTATTAAGGTCCGGGGACCTGGGTGGCCATGCTTGTGGTCCTCCGCGACCTATCCACCGATTGTTATAATTTTGGTTCAGATATTCGCGCGCCAGTGCACTAAAATGCGCTGGCGCCCCGTCGTGCATAAACCATAGACGATTTCTTACTAAAATAGGAACATCCTCCATCAAAGCTGGTAATTCTTCTTCAAGGAACTTTCTGTAATTTTGCCCATTCAACCTCTCATGAAGAAAATACGGGCCAATCAAATAGTCACCGCATATTCCAGCCCACACATTAACGGAAAACTGTTCCTGGTGGCGAGACTCTGATATAGCATGTGGGTTTTCTTCCGCCCAAAAATGATTGTTGTGGAAGTTTTGAATGGCATTTCTGGAAAAATTGGCTTCATCGGTGAATAAAATTTCGTTGTCAAACAAGGGATTTTCATGCACCTTCTGAAGAAACCATTGACAAAAGTTCATCCGTAATGGAAAGTCATGGGGAAGTAGAGCTTGAACCCGTTGGATATGGTAGGGATACAATAGAAAGTCGTGAAGTACTCGCCACACAAGAACATGAGTGATATTCAAATTATTCGCAATTTTTCTAGTGCTTAATCCGGGATCTTCCTCAATTGCGTTCAAAACCGCATCCTCAATTTCTGGAGTTCTTGCAGTACGTTGTACTCCTTTTAGGTGATTGTCTTGATCAAAACTTCCTTTTTCGCACAACCTTCTATGAAGTTTTGAAAATGTTCTGGCATCCGGAACATTTCTATTGGGAAAACGTTCTTCATACAACCGCTTCGCTTGTAGTGCGTTACCGTCAGCTAGGCCATACATGTAATGCATGTCTGCTAACTCGGAATTCGTATAATGAAACATTTTTCGTTACAAAAAATCCAAATAAAATGAATTAATTAGACAACTGTCAAAATTATTTATGTTTATAAAACAAATGCCACAAGCATGGCGACCGACCGGCCCCGGCCGCCCCGGACCTCAATAGGTTATCATATCTTGTGAGGTGATCTTAAAACATTGAATAACAGAACACCAATTCATAATGACTTTGCAGTAAAATCTATTTTATTTTTTTAAGCGGAAACTATGCATCTGACGAAAAAATACCAAGAGAGCAAATTTGTTCAGAAATGAATGAAGATTTCAAAAATAATTTTTAGTTTGTTGCGAAACTATTCGAAATACACCCGACATTTTCCAAAGAGTTCGTGAGTCCATGAGAAAGAGAGCAGATGCATGCATTTATGCTGGAGGTGGACATTTCCAACATCTCATTTAATTTATTTTGCTTTACTTCTAAGTTAATTTTCTCTTTAATTTAATTTCAAAATAAAAAAAATGTGTTGTACACCAGAAAATGCGTTTTGATGAGTACATGGAAAGTGTGCAACAAATTTCTCAAAAATACCTTATTAATTTGTATCACAAACATTAATTTAAACAAAGATAATCTGAGCTTGCAGATTGTTTACTCCGAAGCTTTTGACTTTGCAGTAAAATCTATTTTATTTTTTTAAGCGGAAACTATGCATCTGACGAAAAAATACCAAGAGAGCAAATTTGTTCAGAAATGAATGAAGATTTCAAAAATAATTTTTATTTCAAGAAAAACCAGTGGCGTACTATTTTTTTCCCAAAAAATATGCAAAGCAAAACCCGCATGGACGGCACTGGTCAGAATAATTGAATTCTTGATGCATCAAAAAATGCGTATTAATTCCTAAAATACATGACCCAAATTTCAGAAAGATATCTACAGTAGTGACAAACTTATTGTAAAAAAAGTATTTATTTTTTAAAACTTTGACACCCTGTATCTCAAAAGTTTAGGCGTTTAGGACATACGTTCATATGAACTTTTTTTCCTAAAATGAGCCCAAGAATCACCCTCTTTATTATTAGCATGTTATTCTGAAACACCCTGTATATATATATATACAGTGAGTCACAGCTTAAATGATGCACTTGATATTAAATAAAACTAATTTATTTTATTGGCGGAATATCTATTAAAACAAAATTATATGGGAAAATGTATTTATTATGAAACTTCCAAAGACAAATAAAATCATTTTTGGTTTTGATTTTTTTGTACTTAGGTAACAAGAATTATTTAACTTAACTAGGCGCGATTTTAATGTCACAGCTTAAATGATGCAAAAGTCAAAACATAAAAAATATCCTAAGAAAAACAACTAAACCATCAAAATAGGGATTGCTAATATTTTGTTGGTCCTCCCTGATTTTCAATTACAGCCTGTAGACGTCTAGGCATTGACTCCACCAACTTTGTATTGTACTCTGGTGAAATTGCGTTCCAAGCTTCGTTAATCTTAATTCTTAATTCATTTTTGTTTGCTATTAGGGCACTATTGACTTTCTTTTTCAAAATTAACCACAAATTCTCTATGACGTTCAAATCTGGCGACTGGGCAGGTGTTTTGATAACGTTTGGACAATTATAAAGTAACCAATTTCGAACTCGATAAGAGGTATGCTTAGGATCATTATCTTGATAAAACCGATAATTGTCAATAAGACCCAATTTTCGAGCAGATGCTGCTAGATGTTGTCTTAATATATCCAAATACATAAATTGATTCATATTTCCTTCTATAAAATGCAAATCACCTACACCTGCGGACGACATGCACCCCCATAACATCACCCCACCTCCACCGTGCTTCACTGTAGCTTTCATATTTTTTAGTTTTAGTTCTTCATTAGGTTTTCTCCAGACTGAAATTTTTCCATCAGACCCGAATTGGTTTATTTTTGTCTCATCGGCAAATATTACTTGTTTCCAGAAGTCCAAATCCTTATTAATATGGTCCCTGGCAAACTCCAAGCGAACGCGCCTATTCCTTTGACTGATAAAAGGTTTATTTCTAGCTGTTCGGCCATTCAAATTATTTTTTCGTAAGATTCTTCGGATTGTTTCAGGATTGCACCTTTTTCCGAATTGTCTTTCCACCTCAGCACACAACTTTGGAGCACTTTTTTTAGGATTTATTGTGACTTCTCGTACAATCCATCTCTCCTCGCGTTCATTAAAGATCTTATTTGGAGGTAATCTTGACTTATTCTCAACACGGTCTTCATCCCGGTAACGTTCAATAATGTGCTGGACAGTTGAGGGACACTTATTTGTCATTTTGGCTATGTCTCGTTGACTGTAGCCATTTCTGTAGTGAGTAATTATTAAATTTCGTTCAGAAATCGTAGTTCGACGACCCATTTTCAAAAAAATACGTTTTTACTGATTAAAGACCACTTTCAAACGTCAAACTGTACGTAAAACAATTGAAATAAAATGTTGGTACAACGCCTACTAGATTACTTTTAAATTTATGCGGTTTGACCCGATCTGCCCTTTCTGCATCAAATAAGCTGTGACTTTATAATCGCATGTAATTTAGTTAAATATGTCTTGTTTTCTAATTATCGAAGATTCAAAGCAAAAAACAAATTTATATGTCTTTAGATACTTCATATCAAATAAAATTCACAATTAAATTTTATTTGAATAAATATTCAGCCATTAAGATTAGTTACTTTTATTTAATACTGACTGCATCATTTAAGATGTGAGTCACTGTATATATATATATATACATATATATATACATATATATATATATATATATATATATATATATATATATATATATATATATATATATATATATATATATATATATATATATATATATATATATATATATATATATATATATATATATATATATATATATATATATATATATATATATATATATATATATATATATATATATATATATATATATATATATATATATATATATTATATATATATACTGCATCATTTAAGATGTGAGTCACTGTATATATATATATACATATATATATACATATATATTTATATATATATATATATATATATATATATATATATATATATATATATATATATATATATATATATATATATATATATATACATAAGATATTGGATAAGTGGCTTTGTAGTAATATTTTTTTTAACATTTCACTAGGCCGCCATTTTGTTTTGCCATATTGCATTTTTACCAGGTCATCCTCATAAGACCCTTAATTTTTGACCAAAATTTGAAGTCAATCGGGTAAGTAGTTTTTTAGTTATACCGCGAACAGACAGATCAACACACAGACTGACGAAATTGAGAAAACATGTTTTTGGCAACTAGGGACCCTGAAACCTGAAGATCTGGAAAAATCTCGGAGCGTGGTTTTTTCACGATTACCATACTTCCCTTTGACAAGGAGAGTCAAAATCCGTTAAAATTGAATACTAGATTATTTGAGCACCAAGTCATTTTTTAGACAACGAAAATTACTACAAAAAATTAATACTTTATAGTGTATTAGATCCTGTTAAGCAATAAAAGAAGCAAATACAGATCAATGTATTACTTCTCCTTGATACAATAAATGGTTTGAATTGTTCTTAATTAAAAAAAATGGTAAGTATGTAATATTTTTTTTTACGAATAGAGACTATTCGGACGCTTCGAAAATGCCAAATGTGATTTTGGCTATATATATATACATATGTATATATATGTATATATATATATATATATATATATATATATATATATATATATATATATATGTATATATATATATATATATATATATATATATATATATATATATATATATATATATATATATATATATATGTATATATATATATATATATATATATATATATATATATATATATATATATATATACATATGTATATATATATATATATATATATATATATATATATATATATATATATATATATATATATATATATATATATATATATATATATATATATATATATATATATATATATATATATATATATATATATATATATATATATATATATATATATATATATATATATATATATATATATATATATATATATATATATACGTATATATATATATATATATATATATATATATATATATATATATATATATATATATATATATATATATATATATATATATATATATATATATATATATATATATATATATATATATATATATATATATATATATATATATATATATATATATATATATATATATATATATATATATATATATATATATATATATATATATATATATATATATATATATATATATATATATATATATATATATATATATATATATATATATATATATATATATATATATATATATATATATATATATATATATATATATATATATATATATATATATATATATATATATATATATATATATATATTTCTATAATAATGTTATTATAGAGCCCTGAAGAAGAAATGAATTATTTCGAAAGCTTGGCTATTAGAAAATAAATTGTATGTAAGTATAGACTTTTTGGCCCCATCACCGTTATTTCTTCATACTATTGGCAGTATACGGCCGTTACTTACAAGCACATTATATATATATATATATATATATATATATATATATATATATATATAGAATTACAACACCTCGAGAATGTATCGTAAGCAATTGCCACTCTCACGGATGGAAGACGCTGCATCAGCATTCAGATATAGTATTTCTAGTAGTGTAAATAAATTTAAAAAAAAATAAATGTGGAAAAGTACTTATAACAATTGGCGCAGTCGAAGAAAAATAGAAAAATGCATCAATACAACAAAAATATAGACATATCACAGCTTGAAAAAAATACCCGATATAAATTAAAGACCAATCTATTGTTTTAATAGTAATTTCTTATATTCTCTCCTATAAATGTAAAGAGGTGTTTCAAAATTGAGCTTAAAAAGATTATAAAAGTGAACAGCCTGATAAGTAAAAGAACGTTCAAACATGGCTGTGTCACGTGCAGCATTGTAAGAATATTAAACTTAATATTACGGTTATGAATTGCATTTCTGTAAATAATTTTATCAAATAAGTAACCAGGTATGTGGGTTTTAAACCAACGATATAAAAACACCTTAAAATGTACTTTAAATGTTTCCGAAATTTTTAGCCAATTAAGCCGGAGTATGGGTTGTTATGAAAACGGCAACATGTATTTTGAACGCCCTGTAGTCTATATTGAGAAAATCTATCTAAGCAGAGGAAATATACGACTTTACAATAATTAAGTATTGATATAATCAGTGACTCTGACAGCTTTTTTCTTGTTTCAAGATTTAAAATATTTTTATTAGCATAAAGTATGCGCATTGGCAAATAATTTTTTGCAATGACATACCAACATATTTCCTAAATCTAAGTGATGTGTCAATAATTAGGCCCAAATTGTTCACATTATCTGGGAAAGGAAGAAGAGTATTATTTAGTTTTATACTTATATTTTCTTTAATGTTCCGACGTTGATTTCGGTCAGCAAAAAGTAAAACTTTAGTATTATCTGGGTTTATACGCAAATTGTGATCTTTAGAAAATTGCATAACTTTCTTTTAAGTCCGAAACGACTGTGTGGTTAATTACACCTCTTGAGGATCAAAGAAATGAATAAATTGAGTATCGTCAGCATTCATGTAGATATCCGAACTTGCGGTTACGTTTGGGAGTTCAGATGTATATATAAACAAGACTGGCCCGAGTATGGAACCGTGAGGTACACCTGATAATATAGATTTTGAATCTAAATAATCATTAAGGATATGTACCGTAGTACACGTTGATAACGCTTCCATAAGTAAGATTTAAAAAATGATATTACAATATCCTCACAACCAAAATAATGCAATTTAGTATTCAGTATGACTGCTATTGTTTATGTAAGGCTCGGATTAGACTGTCAGTGATATTTTGAAGTACTGTGACCTTTCCTAAACCCAGACTGTTGAACAGGTAAGACATTTTTTCACACAGGTATTTGATTAACTGGGCATATGCCACTTTTCCAGCACCTTTGAAACTATCGGTAAGAAACAAATCCTGAACATATTACCAACAGCATTGGACTTTATATTATCGATTATGTTTTGTATAGTTATTCTGTCCATTAGAGATAAATTAAAAACGTTATTAAACAACTGTCGATTACGGTAATCATTTATTATATCTCATGCATTTGACTTATTAAAAATACTTAAGAAATAATCATTAATTTTATTTGGTTCACATAAATAAGGAGGTATCAATTGTTGTTTTAATGTTAAACTCGGTTAGGCCCTTCCAAAGTTTCCTTCTAGATTTATCAGCCTCCAATCGCTGTAAATAGGCGGTTTTTTCCTGTCTTATAGAAAGAAGGGCAAAATTACGTTTATCTGTGTAAAAATTTCAATTTTCGATAGTTTTACTTGGATTGTATTTTGTAAATGCTTTATCTCCCTCTCTAATTAATTTTAAATTGTCTGTTAATGATAGAGCCGACTTTTTGCTAACTCTAATCTCTTTAAAAGGTGCTTGCATATTAAAAAGAAAATTGATATGTTTTTCTGAAAAAATACTTTTTCATTTATCTCATTCATATAAAATAAGTCGTCCCAAGAAATCATTTGTAAGTGATTTTGAAAATTTGCTAAATGGAAATTGCCAATTTTAATAATTTTTTGTTTTGGTATTTTACTCTGTAGACCTAGAGTACTAAATGACATAAAATTATGATCACCAATATTTGACGCCATCCCCACAAATTTCCTTGGCACTAACAAATACTGGATCCAAGCATGAAGCCAATGTATTTGTTATTCGTGTAGGCTCATTAATAAGTTGGCTATATCCATAGGCATGAAACAAGTCAAACAATGAATTAGGCATAAGCGTGTACATATTAAGTCTCCCATTATTATAGAATAATCAGATGATTATAGCAACTGAGGAATACGATCTTCAAAAAATTCTAAAATATCAGAAACTCTTGTATTCGGGGGACGATAAATCCTTAGAACGGCAAGATCTATAGATGCTTATTTTTAACTTAAAAAAATTCAAAACTTACATCGATTTAGATATAGACAATACTAGAAGAAATGTTGAACCTAACATAAAGGGCTAAACGCCTACACCACTACCCACCCTGTTGACTCTATCCTTCCTATAGATAGTATAACCCGGAACCAGGTAATGAAACAGTCAGATGGTATAGCCGCGTTTAACCACGTCTCTGACAGGCCTACAATATCGTATACATTTGCTACTTGATTACTAAATTCGCCAAAACTAGGAAATAGAGATCGTACATTAAATTGGCGATGTTTAATAAAGAAGTTATATTATTAGCCATGCACTATTACTAATAAATAAATACGAATGTCTACTATACATAAAAAAATTACAAAATTAAAATAAGAAGAATAAAAAGAAAATTCGAATTGGTAACAATTTTAATAGTTAATTTTAGACCTAAGTTTCAGTAAGTAATTTTGATGTACAATACAATCTTTATCAGTAGCTATGTGATTGGTGGGCATTTTTTTTTACCCTATTTCTGTGGTTGTTATACTTTGCGCAATGTATACATTTAATTTCATTTTAAGTACAGTCTTTTCTCAGTATTACCATAAACACAACACTTTTTATTTAAGAGCAAAGACAAATTTGACTTATTTTATCGAAAATAATTTACAACCCCCAATTTTGAAAATTCTCTCATTTATCCTCTCCGACAAAGACGCTAAACTCAAAATATCACAAAAAACCCAGATGAAGACATATAATTCCCATTATATTTAGAAAAATTTTAATTTGGAAAAAATAATCTTCACCGTGGAATAAACGAAATAATTAAACGTATAAAGTAAAGATACAATTGACACGGTCTAACAAAGACGTTGAGAATTTCATAAAAAAAATGTAAGATATGTCAAAAACATAAATTTTGTCGAAAAAATCTTAGTGCGCTACTATATAATAATAATACACTAATATAATTCCCATTATATTTAGAAAAATATTAATGTGGAAAAAATAATCTTCACCGTGGAATAAACGAAATAATTAAACGTATAAAGTAAAGATACAATTGACACGGTCTAACAAAGACGTTGAGAATTTCATAAAAAAATGATATGTCAAAAACATAAACTTTGTCGAAACAAATCTTAGTGCGCTACTTGTAATTACCGAAACCCCGAAAACACTATTCGATTAAAAATGACCTAGCAAATTTCACGCAATCCTATATTGGATAAAAGCCTCAATAATCGTGAAGACACTTTTACTATTCTTCCAATATTTTGGCACCCGTTTAAGGATCTACTGTGATCATGGCCGTGAATTTTCTAGCGTCAGTCATCCGCAATTAAAATGAATCACCTGAACGGTTTCATGAGACCCTCACAAAAATGATCTGGGTACATAAGCCGAAAACGCCCATTTAATGTTATTCCTTACTTCCTTATTTGCTATAACAATACAAAAAAATAAGACCCATGGTTTTACACTGTATGAGCTCATCTTTGACCATACATCCAGTCGATCCCCAGAAACTTTACACAACCAAGTACATTAGAGATCTGAATAATACAATGGAAAGTTATTACATTCAAATATTTTGGCACCACTTTAAGGATCTACTGTGATCATGGCCGTAAATTTGACAACGCTCTAATGAAAGATTTTTGCGAACTTTATGACGTAAAATTGGCATTTTCCAGCGCCAGTCATCCGCAGTTAAATGGATCTCTTAAATGGTTTCATGAGACCCTCACAGAAATGATCCGGTTGTATAAAACCAAAAATCCCCATTTAATTCTCTCTTACGCCGTGATTTGCTATAACAATACAAAAAATAAGACCCATGGTTTTACACCATCCGAGATTATCTTTGGCCATAGAACTGGTATTCTAAAAGAAAACCTGTTTCAAACAACGACAAAATTCTCTCTGAATTAATCGACACATTCGAAGTAATTGAACCTAGAATTTCAACTTCTAATGTGGACAATCAAACGCACATTAGTCTTCTAAAACAACTCGCCAACGCCGTAAACCGAAAATACAAAGAAATAATCGCGAACACTAAACCATGCGAATTTAGAACAAAACGCGGTATTCTCAGTAGCATTGGTAGTGTCTGGAAATCGATTATAGGTAATCTAGATGCTTCGGACGGAGAATACTTTAACAACTGTATAAAAAAAGTAACGCGCGGCGAACCGAAAATCACAAATTTCCGTAATTACAGTTGTAATTAAAACTTTCAAGTTCACCATTCGCAAATTACAAATAGACAAGGAAACTTTTAATAATAAAGACATTCAAACACCGATTAACAACATATCAAGCACGGTCTAGTTTAATGAAGGTCAGATAAAAACTATTAGCTTGTGTGAATCGCTAATGGAAAGTTATGTCTTTTGAGAAGGCTCTCTTAATGACATTTTCGATGCAATTACCCCACAAGATCTGATCACCTCGTTACAAGAAAACTTTTGATCTTTAGTAAAAAACAATTTACCTTTACCGACCTATTCATCAAATGTAGCGGAATATCTTGAATTAGGAGCATATCAATCTGATCAAAAAATAATTTTTGTAATAAAAATCCCCGTAATCAAACCTGAAGCCTCTATCACTTGTACACTATCCCAATTTTTGACAATTGAATAGGCTTCCACCTTACATTATCAACCACAAAAAAATAATTGCGCTTAAGGACGATTGTACGTATCATTTCGAAACCTGGACTGCCAACAGCTGAATACCAATACGAAGATCTGTTCCGATGTCCTTCCGTACCTGCCATATTTCTGTGCTGCTTGACAAGGAATGCAATGTGCAAGAACTCATTCAAAACTATTGGCTGATAACAGTTACTGACCCCTTGCGTTTTGTGACATACGGAAGCAAAAACATCATCACCTCATTATTAAGGGTACAACTAGAATGCAATGCCTTCATTGGGAGCACAAGGGTGCATGTCAAATACCCTATAGACAAATACATTCTCGGAGGTGTTGTAATTCTTAAACCTGTACTAAATAAATATATATATATTTTAGGAGGGTACCCTGTGACATAATCGAAAGCAATTCTTCTTGTAGGCCGTTTTGCACCTGCAGAAATTATATATTTCTGCTATTCTACATATATATATATATATATATATATATATATATATATATATATATATATATATATATATATATATATATATATATATATATATATATATATATATATATATATATATATATATATATATATATATATATATATATATATATATATATATATATATATATATATATATATATATATATATATATATATATATATATATATATATATATATATATATATAAGAATAAATTCAATTATAATCAAGCGGAATTCAAAGAACATTACCAAATGTATATTTATAAATACGTAATTGAAGTTAAACAGACCACCTTCCTTTCTTATTTAATTTTACTAATCTTATCTACTTAAAAGAAATTATTATTAATAAGAGTGTACTATATAGCTACCTACAAATGTAAGACTGAGCAATTAACTACTTTAATCATAAAAAAAGGAAAGAAAGGAGCAGATGGGTTTGAAATTCTAAAAAAAATCAAAAAAAGTTAAATGCATTATTCAGAAAAAAAAAGGATTTTAATATCTCGGTAAACTGTCAATCATAAAAAGATTTAATTAATTACCTTTCTTTACATGATAGCCTTTATACATAACTTAATTTATTGAGAGTTGTTTTATCTTATTTTCTTAAATAATATCGAAGGAAAAGATAAAATATGTTTTAGAAGGTAAAACGTAATCTAAAAATATATCGTCAAGCCTTTGTACCTCTTCTCGCCGTGTTGTCTATCTTTGCTCGAGTCGAATCAAAGAAGAGAGAGGATCCAATTTGAGTTCAAACACTTTTAGGTTATTATTTTGATTTGCGACGTTGTTGTCGTGAATTTAACTACTTTAGTTTATGATGTTTTATTTGTTAAAGGCATTATTTGAGATATTGATTTGATTTTAAATTATATTTTATAGGAACATAAAATATACTTAAAATAGGCATTATTTATTTATTTTGTTTAATATTCAAAATATGTCTTTCCTTTAAATTGTTTTTCTTATTTTCACGAACATTTTATATAAAAAAAATAATGTAATGTAAAATTGCGTATATTTTCGTTACAATGTTTTCCTTCATTTTCCATTCACTTATCATTTACCTTTCTAATACGCCCAGTGAGTTGGGTCTGTTGGATCTCATTTACTACCCTCTCAATCTTTATTCTTAGGTCCTCAATATACCAATAAGAGGTTTTGTAAAATGAGGCTATTTTTGTGCCTCCAAAAAAAAACAACTTCATCAGAGTTTAATTGGGGCTATTCGGTGGCCAATAGATTGTTCCAAACTTTCCACTCCACTCGTTATAGCGCGCACTTAGAATCATATCTAACAGCATTAATATTATGAAGCGGATCCCAATCTTGTTGCCGAATAATATTTCTATAAACGTCTAGGGGCAAATCTTCCAGCACATCCTCAATATTATTTCTTAAAAAATGAAGGTCTCTCAGACGATAAAGCGCCATTATATATTATCGGACATAATACTGTCACTTTTGTTTGGACCGAAAATATATATTAGATCTGTGACTTCCCCTGCTCGTAGAAAACGAACATTCCACCATTCCAAATTGTCCACAATAGGCTGCTTAAAAAATTGTCGTCCAGTTTACTTCTTCTCATTATCGTTCTACAGAACTTAATACGTTAATGTAGTCAGTATCTCTTGGAGCCTTTTCAATTTATAAGAGTGCCATTTATATTTTCTTTTTTAGTCGACCCTATACTGACAGGTATTTCTCTAGCTAAATCTCTGATTTAATTGGGTAGGCGAGAAAAAATGCTAAAATAGTTATCTCTATTTCCTCGTTCAGTACAAAACTTGGTCTAATCTATTTTTTTTCGCGGTGGAACCAATAGCAGCAACTGTTTTAAACAGCCGTTGAAAAGTATAGTGCGGCCAAATCCGGCGATCTGGAAGTCTTCGCCTGAATTAATGTATTATGAAGTCCCCGTGTTTTCGTTATTAAATGAAAAAGTCTGAACTAAAGATATATATATATATATATATATATATGCTATAATCAGAAAAAAATTAGTTAAAAATATGCCTTTCCATTTAAAAATTTTGGAGTTATTATTATATCTCAAAAAATTATGCTGTAATTTTATTCCACTAAACGACAAAAAAACTTCTGAAAATTAAAAAAAAATGGTTTTTCAATCATATTCGTACCTTCAAGAATAAAGAACATATAACGACCATATGTCATTCCAAGCTAATTATAAAGCTTAGATTGTATGGTTTGTCAGATAACCTAATTAATTTATTTTCCACGTATTTAAAGGATCGTGAAATGTACGTATATGTTAATAATTTTAATTCTCATGTATTTGGTAATAATTCAGGTGTTCCACAGGGAAGCAACTTGGGGCCGCTTCTATTTTCAATTTATTTTAATGATGTGGTAGAATGTGTTAAGAATTCGGAGGTACTTCTATATGCTGACGACCTTAAGCTGTTCCGAATTGTATCCTCATTTTCTGACTGCTCCTTGCTACAAAAGGACCTTGACGCAGTGTCTTATTGGTGTAAATTGAATGATCTAAACTTTAATGTTTCAAAATGTAAAGTAGTGTCCTACTTTAAAGTTCGTTTACCATTACTTTATGAATATAAAATCGACTCATATAGTGTTAGCCGTGTTACCGAAATTAAAGATTTGGGGGTATGGTTGACGAGAAATTGTCTTTTTCTACGCATATAGATAATATAGTTAGCAGCGCCGCTAAAGTGCTAGGATTTATATGCAGAAACACAAAGATGTTTGAATCGTGTCGGCCATTAGATATATTGTATTTTGCGTTAGTAAGGAGCAAACTTGAGTATGCGTCCGTAATTTGGAATCCTTTATATGTGAATTATGAATATAAATTGGAGAGTATTCAAAGTAGGTACCTTAAATGCAAGTATTTTAGAGAAACAGGTCAATATTTGTGGCATCAAAGAGAATTTTTATTGAATTATTATAGTGTAACCAACTTAAAAAATCGCAGATATATTGCATTCATTATGCACCTATATAATATGTTAAATAACAAAATTGATAATTCGGATATTCTTAATTTGATCAGATTACGAGTCCCTAGGTCCGCAAATATTAGACCGAAATGTATGTTTTATTGTGATAAACATAGAACTAACGTTTTAATGCTATCACCAATTTATAACATGTGCAACATATTTAATACATATTGTTCACAATTAGATATATTTTGTACTCCTAAATTCAAATTTAAAAGAAAATTGGCTCAACTATTTGTAGACAGATTTGATTAATTTAGCTTTAAAACTAGATTATGTTATTTTATTTTAGGGTAGTGTAGTATTACATGTTCTATGAACATAATGCTATGATTGTTCTGTAAATGTTTATCGTTGAACAATAAATCATTCTCATTCTCTCATTCTCATATGTCTGTTGCATTATAAAATGAACATACTGTACCGGGTGGCCAAATAAGAAAGGACTCCGGTTATATGTCAGGAAATATTAACCTCAGAGCTTTCAAGTAAAAATGTTTATTATAAAACAGGCCACGAGAAATTGCTGGAAATAATGTGCAAGTATATCCGTTGTCCGCTAGTGGCGCAACGTGCTTTCAAAAACATAATACTAAGATTATCTCGAGAAAAGACATACTAAAAATTTTTTTCTCTTACTCTTCAAATAAGGGGGGGTGGGAAAATTCAAACTTGTTATGAGCAAATGTCATCTAACATTTTTATTATTAAACCGATTCAAATGCATAACAAAAATAACAAAACTAAATAATTTTGTCGCCGCTAGGAAGCGCTATTTCAAAAAGTCGACAATGTTTCCACTGAAATTTCAAATGTAATGAAGCATTTTTTTTAAATTTAGATGAAAAGAAGATACAAAAATAAAGAATCTAGTGAAAACAGCAAGTCTAAATCTGAAATCATAAGATATAGATAAAAGATTATTTTGGAATTTTTTTTGCCTTGGTTTTTTGAATAAAACAAAAGATATCTTCTTATTTTCTAACTGCGATTTAAAGTATAAATTATTATTTTTTAAAACTGCCAACCCACCAACCCACAATATTAAAAATACAAAATTAACAACGCTAGCGTGAAAAAATAAAATAAAATAAATACCTACATGGCCAAGGTAGGCCTGGAAATGCAAGAATTGTACAAAACAACTGCGGTTGTCGCTAAGGGTTATTTATTTGATGCCATTTTTATTGTTGTTGTGGTCTTGAAATTAAATTTTAAACAATTAGAATATCTATTGAAGAACTGTATAATATGTTTATTTTGAGTGCCATCAGAACTCAACAATTGCATCAAAAACATACGCGATGAGGTATCCTGGACAGAGACGATATAATAAAAGAACTTTTACAATACTAGCAAGACGACTACGAGAAAATAGCAATGTTAATTTACTTATCAACCGAAGGCGCGGAAAAGGACGCACTGAAGAAAACGTGGTGAATGTTTTGGTATATGTTGGGATATATCTACATATGGGATTTCGCCAAATTTCATTGGATTTGGGTATTACTAAATCAACCGCCCATAACATCTTGAAAGACCAAAATGCAAAAATTAAACTTTTTGTTGCCAAAAAAAATATAAAATCTAAATATTAAAATATATTTAGATAATCTTTTCTTTTATTTTATGTAGATTTCGATTAAGTTTTTTTATGGAGGTAAATAAACTTAATTATTATTTTAGGATGCATCCGTATCACATTGTTCTCTGTCAAGAATTAATTGAGACAGTCTTTGATAACCGCCTGAATTATTGTCATTGGTTTATTAATATGATGAAAGAACAACCCCAATTTCCTTCAAACATTTTGTGGATAGACGAGGCAACGTTTACCAGTGTTAAGAGTGTTAATTTACATAGTATGCATTATTGGACACCAACAAAACCTCACTGGATGCGAGAGGTCCAATATCAAGATCGGTGGTCTGTTAACGTCTAGTGCGGAATAATAGGGGGAAGAATTATTGGACCATTTATATTTGAAGAGCCCCTCAAAGGAAATACCTATTTACATTTTTTGCAAAACAATTGTTGCTCGAAAATATTCCCTTCCTTACCCGTGCCACGATGTTTTTCCAGCATGATGGATGCCTTCGCATTTTCCCTAAACGTGCGAAACTATTTGGATACTGTGGAATTTTCGGGTTATTCTGGAAATAATAGACGTTATAATTTACTGAAACCTTCTATTCAGAACAAGTTATAATATATACTACTCTTAAAATCAATACGTGTCCGCTTTCGATGTGGTACAATGATATAAAAACTACATTCTTTACCTGTTGTTATAAATAAGTATACAGTGTCGATACAGTAAATAAATATGTATTAATAATTTGCTTAAATATATTACATCCTCCCACACCAAAAAGAAGTTATATAAAAATATATGTTATATAATTTAATACATTAAAACTTTATATCATGCATAATGAACAAACGTAATGTAGAGCTTACATAAATATAAGAAACCTAAAAATTTACAAACGTATTATTAATTATTCACAACCTAACCTCTCAGGTGGTTTAATAGTTCTTTTGGGTCTCTGGAGGAGAAAGATTATCTAACTGACCTGTCGAAATCACTGACCTGTCGAAATTATTTTCGATTAATGTTTTGATATGTCTTATTTTTAGGTATATTTTGCTTTGTCCATAAAATTGTAAAATTTTTCTGCGGCAATAAAGCATACTTTTGTTTGTTTGTTTGTAACTCTATGTCTAATTTTAAATTGTTTTGGGCATCTTGACAATCTTTCACTTCAATTACGTCATCATCATTTATAGGAACATTAGTAGAGATCTTATTGTCACGTAAACCACTATGAACTTTTGTTTTTCTAATTTGGTTAGTATGACGTTTCCACTCTTTATTAAGTTCCAGAATTTTAACAATATATGTACATTTTCTAATAACTTTTTTTATAATTCCCGGAATCCACGAAAATGTATTTATTTCGCGATAATCCTTCACCAAAACTTTATCTCCTTAAATTTTGTTTTTGGCGGAGATATTTTATGAACAGAACAGTTTTTACATTTTAAAGCAAAATCTTCAATACATTTATTAATGCCCGCCCAAAAAAAATACGACCTTGCAATATTTTTCATTTTAATTACACCTAAATGTGTTAAATGTAATTGTTCAAGCATACGGTTTTGTAATTTTTCTGGAATAACGATTCTATTATCCCATAACAAAACTTCGTTTTCAATAGTAAGCTGATGCCTAATTGAATAAAATGCCTTAAATTTTAAATCGTTTTTTTAATCGTTTTGGCCAAGAAATCTGCACAAATCTAATCACAGACTGAAGTACACTATCTTGCGTAGTATTTTTTTTAATTAATTCGAAATTTGTTGAAATAAGTTGATTTTCGAAAAAATAGTTTACGTAATCGGGATCAACAGATTCCCAAATTTCGTCTTTATTGTTTTCAACTGGCAATCTTGGTAAAAAATCTGCAGAATTATGTTTTGATTTTACATATTGGATTTTATATCTATAATTAGATAAAATTACTGCCCACCTTCTTAAAGGGTTTGCCGAATATTGTGGAATGCCCTTTTGGGGACTAAATATAGCAATAAGGGGTTTATTATCACTTACAAGAATAAATTCGCGCCCATATAGGTACTGGTTGAATTTACATAGCCCAAAAACAATCGCGAGTCCCTTCCTTTCAACTTGAGAGCAATTTTGTTCTGCGGACGATAGCGTCCGCGACGCATATGCAATCGGACGCTCTTTTCCGTCGGGAAGAACATGAGATAAAACGCAACCTACCCCGCAAGCACTGGCATCCGTAGTCAATTTTAATTCATATTGAGGATTATAGTGAACCAAAATTTTGGCGGATGTTAAAGTATTTTTTACATTTTTGAATGCTTCGTCACAAAACTTGTCCCAAGACCATTTTGAGTCTTTTTGTAACAGCTTGTACAAAGGATTCAACAAGGTAGCTAGGTTAGGTACGAACTTACCGTAATAGTTAATCATGCCCAATACTGACTGTAATTCTTTGATATTTTTTGGTACTGGCGCATTTTTTATTGCTCTAATTTTTTCAGGAGTAGTATGCAAGCAGTCTTTGTCAATTATGTAACCAAGATAACATACTTTGTCCTGAAAAAAGGAACACTTTTCAGGTTCAATCTTTAAACCGACACTTTATAATCTAGACAATAATTTATTTAGACGCAATAAATGTTCTGAATTATTCCGACCAGAAACTGATACACCGTCTAAAAAACATACACAGCCTGCCATATCCTGTGTCAAAGATTCCATAATTTTTTGAAATTTGGAAGGCGCACACGCAATTCCATACGGTAATCTCTGATACTGGAATAAGCCCTTATGTGTTGAAATAGCAGCAAATTGTTTGGACTTTTCATCCAAACGAATTTGAGCATATGCTTTAGAAAGATCGATTTTTGAAAATATTACCCCACCCTGAAGTTTAGAAAAAAGATCTTCAATGCGAGGCGAAGGAAATTGATCGATTTCTAAAACAGGATTTAAGGTTACTTTAAAATCGCCGCATATTCGAACAGCTCCCGATTTTTTAATTACGGGTACGACGGGCGTTGCCCAAGGAGAAAAGTCGACAGGTTTTATTATTCTCAATTTTTCTAAATTACATAATTCGCTGTCAACCTTGTCGCGAATACCGTAAGGTAAAGGGCGAGCCCTAAAAAATTTAGGCGGGACCGACTCATCCCGTAATTTAAGTGAAACGGTACCTTTGTTAAAATTTCCTAACGCCGGAGAAAAAAGATTGTCATACTTTTTAATAAGTAATCTAACTTAATCAGATTCGTGGCAAAAATTAATTTGTGAAATATTTAAATCGTATAATGACATGAAATCTCTATCTAAAATAGGAGGTCCCCCGTTTTTAATTATATAAACATTTAACATTTTGGTTATGTTATAGCATATTTTAAATTTACAGATTCCAAGAGCTACCATTTTTTGTCCGGTATAAACATTTAAATTTTTATTTGGAGGGTATAATTTATAATAAGAAAAATTATCTTTCCAGAATTTTTCTGAAATAGCAGATATGCTAGCTCCCGTATCTAACTGAAAATCATACATATTATTATTAATCAAAATTTTTATAACAAAGGGATTTTTTACTACCTGATTATCATTAATAGAAAAAATATTCTCACTTTCTATGTAATTTTGTACATTTTTACCACTATATTTTTTACTATAAAAATTATTACCTTTGTTTTTTGAACACATAGGTGCTAAATGACCTTTTACCTTACAGGAATTACACACATAGTCGCGATAACGACATTTCTGCGTAACATGATCCTTTCGCCCTCAACACGCACGCATTTATTTAAACTTTTAGAACCACTTGCACAACTAGTCGAACGGTTACCACTGATGTGTTGCACTGAACTTTCTTGTTTTATTTTAAATTGATCAACACTGGAAGAAACATCTACGGCCGCTAATTCTGTAACTGCCACTTCAACAACTTCAGCAAACTTTTTGGAGATCTCTTGTTTGAAAAGTTTTGACTGCACTGGCCCCTTATCGAATCCTATGATAAAAGGGTCACGTCACATCATGTCAAAAACAGCCTCCTCAAACCTGCAGTTTATTGCTAAACTACGCACTCTCGCCGCCCATTCGGTAGCACCTTCATTCACTTCTTTGAACGATGAAAAAAACCTGGATCTAGCCACAAAGATAGATTCAGCTACTTTGAAGTGAGTGTTAAATAATAGAGTGAGTTCTGCATAGGATTTGTCCTCTGGCATTTTAGGAAGAGCCAAATTGTATATAAGCTTGTACACCTCTTCATCCAGAGCGTTAAGTAACAAGGCTTTCTTTTTTCCATCATCTTGGATAGAAGTTACTGTAAAATAATTATCCAGACGTCTTTTATATATTACCCAGTCACTATTTTGAGCACTTAATTCCCTGATTTGTCCATAATATGATGGATTTTCTTGTTCACTCATTTTATTTCGAAAAACTGTTCAAAATAAAACGTAACTATATATTATGCACCGTGGCACAATACTGAAACACGTGGATCCTAACACTTAAACTGAAGTGTTTCATTCCTCGTCGCTAATGTGTAGTTTTCAGGGTTATTCGGGAAATAATAGACGTTATAATTTACTGAAACCTTCTAGATACAAGGCGGGGTACTGTGACCGAGGATGGCCTGTCTGTCCAAAGATTGGGTGTGTCCAACTTCTTCGGCGACGAAGTGACACAATCCTGAAAAATTCCTGAAAATGGCCGAAGAAGAAGTGGTCGACAATGACCAGAGGCTGTTGACCAGAAGGGCCTTATTAGTGTACGGGTTCAAAAAGGCCTTGAGACCCCTAGGGGAGTTTTTTTTTATGGGGATGGTTTTAGGGTGTTTTTATAAGGATGTAAATAGGTAGATGCAAAAAAGACTTTTATATGTGAAGTGTCTTTTTGGCACTCACACACATGCACCCCTATAATTATTACTAATTTGTTTCTTAGAAAAAAAAAAAGCCCACGCGCCCGCCTGGATTCGAACCGTCGACACCGAGATTTGTTTTTTGTCAAATTTTTAACTTCTAGACTACTACCGCCATGCAGTACGTCGTAATAAGTAAACAATTTAGATGATCTTGTTTATCTTTTAAACGAGCAATAATAGTAATAATACGCAGTTATACAGTACAACACATGTGGTAAAAAAAATAGAATGTTTGTAGGGCTTCACGCCGCACCTCTGGTATAATTTCATGAGCCTAGCCTAGCCTCGTCTAACCGAAAATAAATGAAACAAATAATTATATCTTTAATATATTTTTTATTATTTAAATCAATTAAACCTTTCAATATAAATTCTAGTCCTATGATTTTCATCAAGTACATTTTTAAAATTAATTCTAAATTAGCTATTCGTCATTGAAAATGAATTTTGTTGATAATTTCTTCATCTTTTCGAGCTCTTCTGTATGCATAACTCCAAACAATCATTAGGTGTATATGATTTTTTGATTCATTAAAGCTTACCGACTTTATTGGTTTCATAACGTCTCTCTCCCCAAGTCAGATAACATAGAAATTTTGTAGATAGATTTATATATTGTTATTGGTATACTATAAGACAGGTCTCAAAGGTTGAGTTTGTGTTAAATAAATAATCCAACATTGTTCGTCTGTTTTCTATGTATACATTTTTGTTTTGAAAATATTTAGATGTATATTGAATACAATGTATATCTGCAGGTTCATTAATATCTACAGGAACGTAACTCACATTCGAAACTTTGTTTATTAGTTTCGGTATGATACCAATTTGAACTTTAGCCAAATTATATATTTTATCATTGGGTCTTACATATTCATCTGGTTTTATTAGATTGTAATGTGTGTGGAACCAGACATTATATCCCGTGTCTTGAAATGTCCTTAAACTTAAATGTTTCAAGATATGGTACTCTCTATCGTTTATGTACACTGAATTGTAACTGTATTCTTCTTCTTCTTCCTCTGTGTATTGAGAAGATAATCCAAAAAAAATTACAAAAAAGTATGGTAAATAGCAGCACTAATGAGCTTTGCATTGTTGTGAGATTTACAACTTACTGATTGATTTCAAATGTTCTATAGAGCTTTTATACGAAAGTAACTAGTTTGTTTGTGACGTAGGTAATCCATTCTTTATAGATGTTGTAAATGTGAGAAAGTACTACTACTTGAACTACTTCCTCTTGATGAGCTACTACTACTACTGTTATTGTTCTTTTCAGGCCAATAATGCGATGGAATATGTTTAGATGCATCTAGTATTTTAGCTTTTGCTTGATAAGCACATGGCAAACATTCCAGAGTTCTAACATCAGTTTCACCCAAACAAGTGGGACATTTATGTTTCACTGGAATTGGCATATTTATAGAGCAATATTATTATTTATGCAATGTTATCTTTTAATATCCAACTGTTGTGTTTATTGTCAAAACCCAACCATTTAACAAAAACCTTATTCCCTTTTCGTTTCAATACTCGTTCAACTAGATAAATATCTGGATATTTAACTTTTTGAAGCTGAAGTTCATAAAATCCACCCTTAATATCTTGATGTTGTTCGTCTTGCAGTAAATATGTAACTGGATTTGTAAGTTGAACTTTCTTGATTATAAATATTTCAGTAGACCAATTCGGCCTATATTGCTTATCAAACACTCCTCTAAATTTAGAAATGCGAACATGGTCGCCTACATTGTATTTTGGTTTGGGAGCAATTTTTATTTTGCTATAGGCAGTCTCCAACAAAAGTTTTTCATGCTTTTTTGTTATTTCTGAAGGTTTGAAACCTGTGGTCCTATGTTTTCTGTTGTTATAAACATTTGTAATATTTTTAATCAAGTCAAACCATTTGTAGGACCCTTGAATGCTAAATTCTTTCCACATCATTCCTTTTAGTGTGCGATTAACTCTTTCGACGATTGAAGCCTTTTTTTCACTATACACCACGTAATGTTTGACGTTATACTTTTTCATTAAGTTTTGTACTTCTTTGCCCGTGAATTCTCCTCCAGAATCACTGCACAGGTGAATCGGTGTTTGAGATTTGAACACATTTTCCAGCATTGTAGCGACTTCTTTTGACGTTTTCGATTTTAATGGAAATGTCCATACATATTTGGAGAAACAATTAATGACTACTAAGATGTATTTATAACCTTTATTTTCCTTTTCATATTCCCTCATGTCGACTAAATCTGCTTGCATAAGATCCAAAAGGGACTTAATTATAACTTTTCGTCGTTGAAAATTAATTCTGGCTGGCTTATGTATTTCTTCAACAATATGACGTTTTACATCTGTAACGTATTTAGACATTTTCGAAATTATTCTATAATTTGAGCTTCTCGTAATTCCTCGATGATTGAAACGATTTCGTTGTTGTGACTCGAATTACCTGCAGCTTGAGATGCAAGTAACAATCTTAGTCTATCCACAAGTTCATTAGGGTCGTCCCAATGAACATAATCAACTGGTCGGTTTGTTACTGTCATAAGCATTCCTTCTCCTTGTTTAACATTTTCTTCCCTACCACTATCACTATCTGTCTCTTGTTGCATCATAATTGGCTCAATAATTCTTGTAAATTTCTTATTTTTATTTGTAGACACCATAGTTGAATCAAAATATTTTTCAACAGCTTTAGTATTGAATAATATATTTGCGTAATTTTGAGCGTCGTCTTTAGTATAGATTTTAGGAATATTCTGATTGAAAAGTAAACCGTAAAGCCCTTTAGTACCTTTATATTTTTTCCCAGCTACTAAAAGATCAGGTCCGTCAAAATCAATCCTCTTGTTTCCAATGGAAAATCGTTCAATGTCTGGATCAAACTGAACTCTAAATTTTCCATCTGAATTCTCACTGTTTGGGTCTTTAATAAACTTTTTAATATACGTTAAAGGAAGTGGGTGATATTGTTCATAATAGTCGCTAAGTGATTTGTCTTTAATCGTTTTATCTAGTTGTTCCTCAAACTCTTTTTGTTTCCGAGCTTCGTCTTCTTGCATTTCCGTTTCCACATCTTGAATCATTTTTTGTTTTAATTTATTTTTCGGCTGACCGATCGCTGAAAAGGATAATCTTCGCTTTGGACGCGGTGCAGTGGCTGTTAGTACCTTTGGTGTATAATCATATTTTGCTTCTGGTGTGGACTGTATTAGTTTGGGTAGTGATACCGCCGGTTCCGACACTGTGGATTGTGTGTCATAATCGTCAGAGTCAGATACATTATATTCAATTTGTTCTTGTTTTAAACGATTTCTACCTTCTTCGTTGTGAACAGGTATTGAACTTGCATTGCTTAAAGTCACAGTTTCTCTAGGAATTAATTTATTTTCAATATTCTGCAAATGCTTGGTTATGGGTTTGAAAAGATTTTCATGTGTCATTTGACCGTGCTTAAGAAGTTTTAGTTTGTTTTTAATTTCATTTCTTTTGGTTATAAGTTGTTTTTTCACAACTTTTCTCGCAGTTTGTTTCTTGTTTCTATCGAGCCCAACCATAGCTCAACTCAATTTAAGTAGATTTTCAAGTAAACTAATAAAATGTCATTATGTTAGAGATATATATAGTTATCCAAACAATATCGATAACGTCCATCATTCATTTTATTGTCTTTGAAAATTGATAAGAACCCATAAGGTTTTCCCCAGCAGAAGCCGCAAATTGACTTAAAATCTTCAAATGACATATCAGTACCCACGTGATCTGTGTAAACATGACGTAGGTTTAAATCGTCTTGTTTGAATAATATTAAAACATTGGCATTGTCTCTTATTAGGTGTTTTGGTATTTTAGCATAGGTTTGACACAGATAGAAACAGTCAATGTTATTATGACGTCCCATACTGAAATATTCCCTCATAACATCCTGTTTGTCACATGCCACATCGTCAAAAATGATTACAGAGTTAGATTTACTGTCAGAGGGATCGAGGATAGTGTCACCATTGTTAAAGGTATAGTAACCGATACCTTTGATTGGTGTCAACAGCTTTTCCAGATACACATACTTTGGTTGATAAAGAGATTTTGAGTAGAGATAGACGTTTTCGAATTTCAATCCATTTGGATGTTCCAGCAGACTAATCATAACATTGGTCTTTCCACAGTTTGAAGGACCTGTGATAACTGCCCTTATTGTAGACGGTAGCAATTTACTGTGTTTGATACTTCCTCTTTTAACTTCGTCGTGATTTTGAATGTTTAAAGTTGTTTTTTGTTTCACAACTTTCTTCATAGCGTTAAAAAACAAATCTTGCCATGAAAAAGAATAAAATATGAATAACAATAATAGACGACAACATAACAATTTATAGTTAGTATGTTTTGTTACGTCTTACAATCATGAGATATTATACAAATCAAAGTGAAACAAAAAAAACCGGAAATGGTCTGCTAAATACTGTAATAAATAAACTACCATTCGAGATGCACATACCTGGCTACCAGTTCTGTGGACCGGGTACCAAGCTGCAGAAACGTTTAGCACGTGGTGATAAAGGAATTAATCCCTTGGATGCAGCATGTAAGCAACATGATATTGCCTATTCAAATAACAAGGATTTAAGTAATCGTCATCAGGCTGATAAGATTCTTCTTAAAAGTGCTTTGAGCAGAATCAGTTCATCATCAGAGGCTGGTTGGAGCGAAAAACTAGCTGCATTAGGTGTATCAACAGCCATGCAAGCTAAACTAAAACTAGGTATGGGTATAAAAAGGAAAGAGAGTTCTAAAAATAATCAGTGTGTGAAACAAACTTGTAACGTTCTACGTAAAGGTTCAACTGTCATGGCACAAAGTGCAAAAAGTATGGAAAATTATTTAAAAAAGATTGAAGCCTTGCTTGAAGAAGTGAATTCTTACAAGAGTAAAGCTCAACAAAAGCAGCAGCAGCGAGTTAGAAAGAATTCTCCCCTTAGTCCCACAAAAAATAAAAAGAAAATCGTTAAAAATTTTGAAGAGGAATCAAGTGATAGTGAACACATTGACAATTATCATGAAAAGAAAATGAAAGAAAAAATGTTAAATCGTAACATAAAAACTGTTAAAAGTAGCCGACCCAGCAGCAGCAGCAGCAATAAAAAAAAAAACTTTTCGAAAATGAAATGAAAATGGATATCCAAACGTTTAACAAGCGTAAAGCAGATATTTCGTCTGATATTGACTATGATAACAATACAAAAAAACCGAAGTTAGAAATCAACGACAACGATTTAATTTCACAAAAATTGCAAAAACGTAAACGAAGTGATTCTGAGGACAACAATATTGTTTTTGAACCGAAGAAAAGATTTAAAGGCTAGATACCGTATAAATATTTAAGATTTTTAGTTTTCAAATTAGTTAATACCGAGCACTATTAAAGTAACAATGTCCTCAAAGAATAAGCAACGTAACCGAAAGAAAAGATCCTCCAAAGTGATGAAAAGACAACAAAAAATACAACACAAAAAGATGCAGAGAAGCAGAAGTCAAGGAAAGAAACGTATAAACTTTCCACAGTTAACTAAAAAAATTAAAAATAATGTTTTAAAAAATCAACCTCGTACTATCGATGACGCTTTAAAGATTGCAGTTCAAACAGTTAAGGGTGAAAAACGAAGGATCAAACCACCATCCTCGAGAATAATTAGAATTCCCAAGACAGGAGGTGTGTTACCACTAATACCGATTTTTGCCGGTTTGAGTGCCTTGGGAGCATTAAGCGGTGGAGCTTCAGCCATAGCAAAAACTATCAATGATGCACAAGCAGCGAAACGTCAATTGGAAGAAAATAAACGACACAATAGAACTATGGAAGCAGTTGCACTTGGCAAGGGACTCTACTTGAAACCCTTTAAAACTGGATATGGACTTTTTTTTCCCAACTTAGGTCCAAAACGTCAAATAAGCTAACATTACCAGCACACGCCCTAAACAACTTGGAACTTGATTTCTATGCAAAAAAATTGAAAATACCCTATTTTCGTGGAACTTTTATGAAAGATAAACTCCCCAAAAAAATTTATAGAAATGAATCGGCTATAGTTAATTTGGACAACTCCTACGGACCTGGCACTCATTGGACTGCATATCGAAAATATGGAAAAAATATTATTTACTTTGACAGTTTTGGTAATTTACACCCACCCGTAGAGCTTTTAAGATATTTTAATTCTAATGGTACTTGTAATATATTTTATAATCATTCTCAGTTTCAGTCCTACAATTCTTACAACTGTGGCCATTTATGTTTGAATTTTTTATCTCATATGGAACAATGAATAAATAGATTAACATTATCTGGTTTGTTTCATTTATTTTAATAGATTTGTAGTGATCGTTTCTCTCTCTTTTAGTTATAATGTCATATACATTTACCTTATCGGGGAAAGAATCAACAATTTCTGCAAAGATTTACCCACCAATTATATTGAGTGAAAGTGACGAGTACGTTTTAGGTTTAATAAATTTCGAAAGTTACAATTCAATTCCAAATGTGGATAAATCAAACAATGTATTTCACTATGGTAAAAATAAAAAAATAGAACTACCTGAAGGCTCTTATGAAATACAGGATATCCAGAACTACTTGGTTAGGGCGTTAAATTTGGAAAAAGAAGGTGATCCAATTGTACTGCGATTGCAAGCAAACCATAATACACTACAGTGTGAAATAAAATGCAATAGGTCAATAGACTTTTCAAAAGACAACTCAATTGGAAGTTTGTTGGGGTTCAAAAATAAAGTATTGGAAGCAGACAAATTGCATATATCCGAAAACCCAGTAGATATATTTAAGGTCAACTCCATTGCTGTAGACTGTAATTTAGTTACAAATGCCTACAATAACGGTAATCTGGTTCACATAGTTCACATGTTTTATCCCGAGGTGGCGCCCGGTTTTAAGATTGTTGAAAAACCCTCAAACGTTATATATTTACCAATAAACACGCGCTATGTGGATGAAATATTGCTTAAAATAACCGATCAGGACGGAAAATTGGTCAATTTCCGAAAAGAACTGATAACAGTAAGACTACATCTAAAGCAGGTATAAGAGCATGGTTTTTCTTTATGAAGATAATGCATTAGGGTTACCCATTAAGTACCATAAAAACAAGTCGTCCACTGGAATAATCAACAGTCCAAGACTACGTGCACATCAGTTAACATCTGAAAATAGAGCTTTTTTAATTTCCTTAGGATTTAAACTAAATAATAATAATAATAATAATAATAATAATAATAATAGGAAAAATAAGGAGATATTGGTGTAGTTTTAAGTTACTTCTTAGTGCAAATCTTCGACACTTTTTTTTAATATTCAACTGGAATTGTGCCTATAGTCAAAGAAATGAGTTCCAATATTCTAAAAGTAGGAGACAACGTAATAAGTGATGATTCAATAGTTAGTTACCAATATCATACACATCAACCGTACTCTGCTACGACTTTGAACAACAACGATGAAATTAGGATACCTATTCAAACCCAAGATCTCTATACCTTACCTAGTCAAAGCTTTCTATACATTGAAGGCAAACTGACAAAAGAGGATGGTACATTTAGTGACAACGTAAAGTTTACCAACAATGGTCTTATGTACCTTTTCGAAGAGATCCGTTACGAATTGGGAGGAGTATGCATAGATCGAGTAAGGAATCCTGGAATAACCTCAACTATTAAAGGTTATGTATCGCTTACGCGAAGTGAAAGTTCTAATTTACAAAATGCAGGATGGAACACTGAAAACCATCCAAGTCTATTAGATGACAAAGGAAACTTTAGTGTATGCATTCCCTTAAAACTTATAATGGGCTATGCAGAAGACTTTAATAAAATTATCATGAATATTCGACAAGAATTAGTGCTTATTAGAAGCAACAATGATTTGAATGCAATATGTCAGTTGGCCGATAGAAAGGAAACTTATAAAATTGCACTTAAGGTGTTGTGGAAAATACCACACGTCACCGTGAGTGATAGCCAGAAGTTACGTCTGTTAAGACAATTTGAAAGTAACAGAGATTTGAATATTGCTTTTAGAAGCTGGGAATTACATGAATACCCTCAGCTGCAACAGAGTAAAAATCACAGTTGGGCAGTCAAATCATCAAATCAGCTGGAGAAACCTCGTTTCATAATAATAGGGTTTCAAACCGATGTGAAAGGAAAAATTGCTAAAAACAGCAGTCATTTTAACCACTGTGGTTTAACAAACCTAAAGGTTTACCTAAATTCAGAAGTATTTCCATACGATAACTTAAACGTGGACTATGACACCAACAAATTTGCCATTCTTTACGATATGTATGCACAGTTCCAAAGATTGTATTATTACAAACGTCACAGCGATCCATGTTATGAACCTGCAAGTTTTAAAGGTAAAGCTCCACTGGTAGTCGTCGATTGTTCTCGACAAGGTGAAGACGTGCTGAAAGGAGGGCCGTAGATGTTCGCATAGAGTTTGAAACAAGTAAAGCAGTGTCTGCCAATACTACAGCCTATTGTCTTATTCTACACGATAGACTAGTTAAATATAATCCTCTAACTAGCACAGTAAAAGTTCTTTAGTAGAAAAAAAAAATGTACGTTTTGGATGTTCAAGGATTTCAATATGGAAACACTAGTTTTTTTTGTAAAGAAATTGCAATTCTGGATACTTCAAGTGGTAACTACAAGCACGCAATGGTTAAATTTCAATTTGATCTAAATCTATTTAAGTACAAGATTGAAAACCACATGAATTGGTTAACTCGAAATCTACATGGTTTGGAATGGTTTAGTGATCGTTGTGGTGGTGTCGGAAGTATTATTATAAACTATGAAAACTTGACAGATTTTATCAAGAATTTTATCAATACATCTTATGGTGTTGACACTGTTGATGGAGCAAATGTCATAATCGCCGTAAAGGGAGGTCAAAAGAAAGAGTGGTTAAGCAAGCTGTTGGAAGAGAATTACCAGGTAATTGATTTAGAGGAAAACAACTGTCCTTCTTTGGAAAATTTAAAGAAAATGTTAAAATCTAATCACTGTAATAAACATGTAAATAACGACTTAAATTGTGCGTTAGAAAATGTATTTTTTATATACTACTACTGGAATTTGCTACACAGTAAAACCTTGTAAACAATTTTGTAAATAAAACTGTATATTAAATAAACCATTTTGTTTTTTCTCAAATAGTTAAAATGCTGAAAGTGGGAGTGATTAAATTTAATATAAATACCTGCAGCTCATTCAAAGTAAAAAAAAAAAAATTAGTTCACATTTCGTTCGTGGACTGAGTGGTATTACAAGTTCTATTTATGGAGTCTATTTCAGCCAACTCTAGTTTTAAACAAAATTCTAAAAGAAAAACTAACAACGATGAAAAATGGTTGCTGACGTATGGACCGACTACGCTGTGTATTGAAAAAGCAAGAGCGTTAATTCCACCTGGTGTAAATAAGTTTATTTTATGTTTATATATAAATCGAGGATGGGTGAATAGTAGCATAAAATTCATACCTGTGACGTCTTCCATTGAAGAAACAAGAACTTTATTAGAAATTGTGTTTAAAAATTTCACATACAAATTACCAAGTGAGGAAAAAATGAAAAATCGACGGAATATTTATAAACACGCGGCACGGGAAGAAGCAGATGATGGAATGTTTTCTATTTGTATTGCCGAAGAACACGCCTACATATGTGTTGCTAAAGCTATGCATTCAACAGAAAATTATAAGGAAACCTTCTTTGACTTTCTGGAATTTCGTTACCGTAAAAATAAGGAAGAATTACGAAATATGTGATTGTAACTATTTATTATTACATACATGTACATTATTTTTAACACTTGTTATTTTTCTAAGACATAGCATAGATAAAGAATCTGCATTTAATTCATGTTCAGTACGCCTTGATATATATTCAACACGACGCGATACTCTTGCTACACAATCTTCAATACTTTTCATTTGATTCATTTTTATGACATGTAATGTATTGTTGATTAAAAGTAATGCTGTTTTACATATATCGAAATCAAATTCCATTATTGTCTTTACAATTAATTCTTCGTAAGTTAAATATATATAGTTAGCTTTTAAAAATATACACTGTATAAGCATATTTTTCTTTTTTGTTTTTAAAGTAATATTTCGAATATCAAAAAATTTGAAAGGTTTGTAATTTACTTCTCTTCTTGTATTAGTATATATTATATCTCTATAATCATTTTCTATGAGTTTCTCAATAAAAATATTGAACGCTAATAAACATACCTCTTCTTTCAAAGGATTGAGTTCGATATAAATGTCTATGTCAGAAAATCTGTCAGTCCGTCCTACCAAAAAACTAGGAAAGCCTCCTGCTACGAAAGATCTTAACGGTACAGATTTTAGAAATAACGTTATAATTTTTAATTCATCTCCCAGATTGTGTGAATATCGAATAGTTTCAATTAAAGGTTTAGAAGTCCAGAACTTTTTAGAGCTGAAATAATCGTAACACTCTACCAATGTTAAATCTTTCTAAAATTAGTAAAATAAATTGATATTAATAATAATAATAAAATATTTATTTTTATTTATATTACATAGCTTGATCCCGCTTGGCTTGGTCCCGCTTGGGTCAAATGCTGCTGCTGCTGCTCCGCCTCCTCCTCCTCCAAATCACTAAAGATGTCTTCAAATAACATTCTTTTTCCACCCGATTCCAGCATTTTATGTGTTTGTTGTTTTTGTTGTTCTTCTGTATTATCATCCAACAAATTAAATTTATACCTTTTAACAACCTTTTCTAAAATCTTGAAATCTTCATTGTTTTCAATTTTTGTTCTCATATAACGAACCGGTAAATTTCCAAACTTCCTTTTTAAGGTTATAGCCTTAGGACTGTATGTTAGTGATATAAAAATTTTAAAACCTTTTTCCAGTATTTCTTTTACACCATACCAAATTTATAATAATAATAATAATAATTTTGTTAGTTTATACACAACAGTAGAATTACATCAACCCACTGCAAAACACACACACACACACACACACACACACACACACACACACACTTTTCCCTACAATCGGGCAGTGAACTGGTCACTCCGTCAAGCCGATCAAACCATACAGTTCGCACGTAGCCAGACAAAGCACTTGCTACACGCGAGCACATTATGATTCAATATGTAACTTATATCTATTCACACACACACACTTTTCCCTAGCGGATAACAATCGGGCAGTGAACTGGTCACTCCGTCAAGCCGATCAAACCATACAGTTCGCACGTAGCCAGACAAAGCACTTGCTACACGCGAGCACATTATGATTCAATATGTAACTTATATCTATTCACACACACACTTTTCCCTAGCGGATAACAATCGGGCAGTGAACTGGTCACTCCGTCAAGCCGATCAAACCATACAGTTCGCACGTAGCCAGACAAAGCACTTGCTACACGCGAGCACATTATGATTCAATATGTAACTTATATCTATTCACACACACACACTTTTCCCTAGCGGATAACAATCGGGCAGTGAACTGGTCACTCCGTCAAGCCGATCAAACCATACAGTTCGCACGTAGCCAGACAAAGCACTTGCTACACGCGAGCACATTATGATTCAATATGTAACTTATAATCTAACACTGTATATCTATTAACAAAACCAAAAATAACTTACTGGAAAAGTTGTTTTATAACAACGGACGCATATTTTAGAGGAAAATTAATTTTGTCCTCGGTATACACTACTATGGTGGTTGGAGTGGATGCCATTTCTTATAGTTGTTACTGCTGTTGCTACGTCTTGTAGTAATGAAGAAGAACAAACGAAGACTGGTGATTTTGCATGTTCATTTTAATTGCTTATATATGAATATACAAAAAAAAATCTATTAATATTTTGTAATTAAAGATTTCACGCTAGTTCCAACACATCATATATTTTGAATAACAACAACAACTAGATAAGCAAAATCAGCAAAACAAGTTCAAGTTCAAGTTAACAAACATGTGCTTATCATTAAAAAAAAAAAACATTTATCAAACATGTGCAGCATTTTTTGTAATGAAAATTTTAGTTAAATAGATCATCGAATTAATGAAAATCTCAGACTAGTCAAGTAGCCAGCAGAAGCATACAGCACTTAGATACCAACAACAACAACAACAACAACAACAACAACAATGGATAAATATTCAACAGAAACTGTCAAAAAAACTGAATTGGTGAGTAGACTACTTAAAACGAAAGAAGAATACAGACACCATATTCATTTACTTAAAAAAACTATTTTTATTTTAAAAAAAGCTTTAAAAAATAAGGTTTATGTCAATAATTATAACAAAGTTGAAACTAATCTAAGTATTTTAAAAAACTATTTGCAAACGTTTAAAATGAAAAGTAAAAGTAACAAAGTTTTAGCCAAAAGGCAGTTAATATGGCAAGACATAGACTCTTGCTTTAATGGTAGAATTAAGTCCGGAATTATCACAAATTTAAAATTTAAAGAACCAAAAGAATTTTTACGACAAGCATTTAGGATTTTTTCTTTCAGAGTTAAAAAAGAGTTAAATCATTGTTGTGTTTTCGGGATTATTTATAAAACCTCAAAATCTGGAAACATCAGTAAAGCATTTTTCAACAAAAAATAATATTATTGACCATAATACAAATATTTTTCAATGGTTTCAAGAGAACGTTGTTGATAAAATTTTATGTAAATTAGAGGACTTTCAAGAAAAAGATAGTGGTTGGGCTTTGTGTGAAATTTGGTATCTAAAAGTTAATATAAATAAATATAATCCAATTACAGTAGGTTTCAGCACATATGTAGAAGTACCTAAATTTATTCAAAAAACTAAGAGTGTAATAAATATTAAAAATAATGATTCATATTGTTTTTTGTGGTCTGTGGTTTGCGCCTTGCATCCACCACCTCAGTACAAAAATGTTTATCGTACATCGTCTTATCCTCATTTCAGTCAAGTTTTAAAATACAATGAAATTACCTTTCCTATGACTTTAAAAGATATCCCAAAATTTGAATCTCTAAACAGGTTAGCTATAAATGTATTTTGCATTGAAAAACAAACAATTTTACCATTAACTTTGACCAAAACAAATTTTCCCACAAAAATCAATTTACTAATTTTACCTTGTAATAACTCTAAGGAAATTAGCTATTCTGAAAACAATATTAACAGTAGTAGTCGTTTAAACCATTTTCATTTTGTCTGTATTAAAAATTTAAGTCGATTATTAAACAAACAAGTTGGAAATGTACAAAATAAAAAATGGTTTTGTGAGCGATGTTTTAATCATTTTAAAAGTGAATCAATTTTATTAAAACATTCAACTGAATGTCAACTTGTAAATAAGTCTAAAATAACTTTACCTACAGAAAATGATAAGACTTTAACCTTTAAAAATTATTCAAATAGATTGGAAGTTCCTTTTGTAATTTATGCAGACTTGGAAAGTTTGCTTCTAAGTTATAATGATACAAATAAAACAAATAAAACCAAAAAGTATCAAAAACATGAACCTTTTAGTATTGCATTTTATTTAAAATGTTCTTTTGATGACTCTCTTTCTACATTTCAAATGCACACTGGAACAGACTGTCAGACATGGTTTGTAAGGAAACTTGAAAAAATTGCTTTAAAAATAAAGTCTATATATTCAAATCCTATTACCATGAATAAATTAACCCAAGAAGAAAATAATACTTTTTATCGCTCAACGGTTTGTCACATTTGTTCGAAACCATTTTCAGAGTCTGATTTCAAAGTTAAAGATCACTGCCACTTAACTGGAAATTATAGGGGACCTGCACACAATTCTTGTAATTTAAACTTTAAAAATAAACCCTTTATCCCTGTAATATTTCACAATCTCTCTGGCTACGACAGTCATTTCATAATAAAAACCCTTTGTACTGATATAAAAGGAAAAATAAGTATACTTCCTATCAATAAAGAGAAATATATTTCATTTACAAAATATATTGAAAATTCCAACATTCAATTTCGATTTTTAGACTCTTTCAAATTTATGGCTAGTAGTTTAAATAAATTAGCTTCATATCTAAATGATGATCAGAAAACAGTTACAAAACGATTTTATAAAAATGAATCACAATTTAAGTTAGTTACGCGAAAAGGGGTTTTTCCATATGAATATGTTGACTGTTGGGAAAAGTTGCAATCAAAATGTTTGCCACCGATTGAAAAATTTTTTAGCAAAATTCATAATTCCTCCATTTCACCAGAGGAATATCAACATGCATGCCAAGTGTGGGACACCTTTAATATTCAGACTCTTCAACAATACGCTGAACTCTATTTAAAAACTGATGTCTTACTTCTCGTCGATGTTTTTGAGAATTTTCGGAAAATTTGTTTAAATACTTACCAGTTAGATAGTTTACATTATTTTACGGCTCCTGGTTTGGCATTTGACAGCATGTTAAAAATAACTAAAGTAAAGCTTGATTTATTAACTGACATTGATATGATTATGTTTATTGAAAAAGGAATTAGAGGTGGTATTTCTCAGTGTTCTAATAGATATGGTAAGGCTAATAATAAATATTTGGGCAGTGATTATAAACCTCACGAACCAACTACTTATCTTATGTATTTTGACGTAAACAACTTATATGGAGCTGCCATGAGTTATCCTCTACCCACTGGAGATTTTCAATGGATTGAGGATATTTATCATGAGTTAAATATTTTAGAAATACCCACTGATTCTGATTATGGTTACATTTTTGAATTAGATCTTCAATATCCCAAAAATTTATTTGACCTACATAAAGATTTACCACTTTGTCCTGAGCATTTAGTCCCTCCCACTTCTGCGACTCTTATTCCCAAATTATTAAATACACTTTATGACAAAAAAAAATATGTTATTCATTATATAGCTTTACAACAAGCTATTCAGCTGGGTCTTAAAGTTGGAAATATTTATAGATGTTTAAAATTTAAACAATCTCCATGGTTAAAAACCTATATTGATTTAAATACTGAACTACGTAAACGTAGCAAAAATGATTTTGAGAAGAACTTTTTTAAACTCATGAATAATGCACCTTACGGTAAAACCATTGAAAATGTAAGAAAATACCGAGACGTAAAAGTGGTTAATAAATGGTCAGGACGTTTTGGCGCAAATTATTATATCTCTCAACCTAATTTTCATAGTTGTGAAATATTTGATAAAGACATGATTCTTATTGAAATGAATAGATTAAATATTAAATTTAATAAACCCATTTATATTGGAATGTCAATTTTGGATATTTCGAAAACAATTTTATTCAATTTTCATTACAATTATATTAAACCAAAATTTCAATCCAACTCAAAATTATTATACACTGATACAGATAGTTTAATATATCAATTTTCAGATGTTGATATTTATGCTCACATTAAAGAAGACATACACTTATTTGATACATCTGACTATCCTAAAAATAATGTATATGATATTCCACTTAAAAATAAAAAGATTTACGGACTAATGAAAGACGAAAATAATGGAAATATTATGACTGAATTTATTGGTTTACGTTCTAAAATGTATTGTTTTAAATTGCTTAAAAACAATGATACTGATAAAAACATCGCTGACAAAAGCATAAACGCGAATCAGTTTAAAAATATGGTTTCAAATATAGGAATTGTCAAAAAAGCTAAGGGAGTTCAATCTTCAGCTTTAAAAGGCATATCATTTGATGATTATTACGAATGTTTATTTAACAATATTACTATTGATGTCCCTCAAAATTATATTAGGTCTGAAAAACACAACGTTTATACAATGAAACAAGTTAAAACTGCACTAAGTCCATTCGATGATAAGCGAATTGTAAATTATAGTTACACAGCACATTACCTTGGGGATTTCATGATTAGCTTAATATCTTAATTGTAAACTGGTATTCTTGTTCTTCTCTTGTCACAAGTAGTCTACAGCTGACTGCAGGCCTCTTGTTCATTAGTCTCAATCAAAAATGGTAATATAATAATAATAATAATAACAGTGATAAAAATTATCTATTAATTTTTTCTTTTTAGACTGGTGATAAGAAGGATATTTGGTACTCTGCCATAGATAATCCTAAACGATTTTACTCCAACATTCAATCACACAAAAAAATTAAACCCATTACGCTATGTACTCATGTACATGGTTCCAGATTTTGCTTCAGCTGCCAACGTTTTTTTTGCTTCTGTGAGTCATCAATTAAAAAACACAGTCTACCATCTACATTAAATACCGAACCAATTGATCTGTACTGTAGGGAGTCCATGTCAGATTCTTAGACTTTTCATTTTAGATATCTGGTGGTGGTTGTAGTAGTAGCAGTAGTTGCCCTCCTGTACCATCTGCAAAGCAACTATTTGACATTAAATCTGCAATAGTGACGGATTCCACCACTGATTGTTTTCGACTCTATCAAGCACAACCACGCACACCATGGGAGTGGGAAGAAATGAACTGGAGATTTCACAGCGCTGAAATAGAGGATGCTACTACCAGAAAATATTGGAACAGAATTAAACATGAAACATATTATAACACTCAGCAATTTAAACACCACCACCAACCTAATGTAAACCCTAACCCAAACAAAAAGTTGAAAAAAAAAAACAAATAAAAAATATTAAATACATACAGTTGGTCGTTTGTTTATTAATAATAATAATAATAATACATGAATTTTATAGTTATAGCTAAATAAAATTTTTATGAAAAATCGAGAGTTTTATTTCGACGGTCCGACGAGGCTAGGCTAGGCTCATGAAATTATACCAGAGGTGCGGCGTGAAGCCCTACAAACATTCTATTTTTTTTTACCACATGTGTTGTACTGTATAACTGCGTATTATTACTATTATTGCTCGTTTAAAAGATAAACAAGATCATCTAAATTGTTTACTTATTACGACGTACTGCATGGCGGTAGTAGTCTAGAAGTTAAAAATTTGACAAAAAACAAATCTCGGTGTCGACGGTTCGAATCCAGGCGGGCGCGTGGGCTTTTTTTTTTTTTCTAAGAAACAAATTAGTAATAATTATAGGGGTGCATGTGTGTGAGTGCCAAAAAGACACTTCAAATATAAAAGGCCTTTTTGAACCCGTACACTAATAAGGCCCTTCTGGTCAACAGCCTCTGGTCATTGTCGACCACTTCTTCTTCGGCCATTTTCAGGAATTTTTCAGGATTGTGTCACTTCGTCGCCGAAGAAGTTGGACACACCCAATCTTTGGACAGACAGGCCATCCTCGGTCCTCATTGTTTAAAAAAAATTTATTCCAAACGCACAACAAAAACAAAAAAAAAGGGATCGTTTGAATAAATAAGCCTACAACAACTGTAGTTATTTTGTTGAATTCTTGTATTTCAGGGCCTACCTTAACTATTAGGCGGGTGTTTGATTTAACACTGCAGTCTCTGTCAATTTTGTATTTTTAATACTAGTGGGTAGGTACTTTTAAAAAATAATTATATTTTTTTACTAACTTTAAATCGCGGTTGGAAAATAAGAAGATACCTTTTATTCTATTCAAAAAACCAAGGCAAAAAAATCCCAAAATAGTCTTTTATTGAGATTTAGACTAGCGGTTTTCACTAGGTTCCTTATTTTTTATTTAAATTTTAAAAATGTTTCTAGAAAAATGGAAACATTGTCAACTTTTGATCTAGCTCCTCTGACCTTCCTCCACACCTTATTTGAAGAGTAAAAGGAAAAAATCGCTAACTTTTTTTTTCGTCCAACATTAAAAATAGTATTTTTAAACCTTTAATCACTATTGTTTTCGAATGCTCTTTACACCCCCTAACGAAAACGCTTTTATTTCCAGCAATTTCTCGTGACCTGCTTTATAATAAAATGTTTTACGTTTACCCAAACATTTGTTGGATTAAAACATATTACTAAATAACTACGCCCAAACTAACGTGGATTGATCGGTATGAAAAAATCGGAATTTCTGGTAAAGCGAGGCGATTTTCGGCTCTTCACGTTTCATAATCCCTATACCAGAAGTTTGCGGCGTGAAAATACCCTTTTGTACAAAATTCAAATAGAAACTTGGTAAGTTGGTTTATTACGGGACAAAATGGTGTTAAATTTTAATGTAAAAAACTACTAGTTTATATATCACATTTTGCTCGTTTAAAAGAATGACGGCCTAATAAAAAGTTTTAAAAATTAATATAAAATCTGCTTTCTTCCATAACTTTAAATTTTGTAAATGAACTAGTAAAATTTTGGTACGAATCCAAGATGGCGAAACAAAATGGCGTTTAAAAAGTCAGGAAAAACGTAATTTTTTCTAATCAAAAGTGTCGACGGTTGCGAATTTACCGATCTTCTTAACTGAAGTAATTGTTAACTTTTTTTTAGGTGAATTGTTTTCAACATCTGAGAACTTCTCAGCAAATTAGTAATAATTATAGCGGTAGCTTGTGTGTGTGTGTACATAGATAGATATAATGTAATTTTATTTTTTTCTGAGAAAGTCAGTTATTTCGTGTTTTTGCTTTTTATCCTATTTACATCAAGTTATATAAAATGGATAACAAAATAAGTGTTTTAAATTCAGTAGGCAAAGCAGAATATAATAAAATTCAATGATTTATGCCAATTCGACGGGATTTCTCAGCTAAAAGCGTTTGAAACTAAGTAAAGAACAAATATTATCGACTTTCGAATAAGGCTGTACAGCTTGTTCAGGGCTTGTCAGACAGAATTTCTGCAGTCAATAAAACTATAACAAACAGCTATTTTTTATTTACAAAGAAATCAAAAAGACTTCATTTTTAGGATATTGAACTTTGCAGTCTTTGTAATTGTGTCTTTACTTCGTGTAAAATATTTTTGAAATTGTTTATTGAATTGACTTACACCCCAATGTATTTTTCCTTGGAAAAACTCTTCACTTTGCTAAAATACTTTTGATTGAGGAGGGTTCTAGGGATCGACGGTGGGGTTTTCACAATCCCGAACCTATCGTTGGGACAAATGTGCAATGAAAGCTAGGATGGTGGATGTATGTATAGTATAGATTTTGTTAAAAAAATCTTGTTTTAATATAGGTTTTTCTTACGTCGAAACTAAACCTGTTTAAAATCCGCCTAAATAAACGCCGCCAATATGAGGAACGATAATTTTTGCATAAGGCTACACCAGAGACTCTAGTGCCAAGCAAGGAAATAGAGAGCAGATTGATCTAATTCAATCAACCGACTCGGTGAGCTGACTCAGTGAACAGATCATTATAGTGAGGTACATGTTCCATCCCTGTTTGTAAGATTCCCCGTAGATACATTTAAGAATTTGGTGTAGACGCTTTCTTGGTATAGATGGTGCGGGGGCAGAGATTTTTTGCTACCATCTCTGCAAATGAGATTTGGAAGTTGTGAACGTGGCTGCTGATGACCGCTTGACACAATGTCTTCTATAGTGACTTATGCTCGCATTTTTCGATGAGAGATTTAAGTTGTGACTCATTCAGACTAGTATGTCCAAATCCTTGTCTCATGGCAGAACTATGTGTAGACTGATTTAAGAAGAGAAATTTATCAATAGATTATTAAGTTGTGTTCTGCGAAATATCGGCTATATAAAGCAGGTGATGGTGTAAAGTGTATTGTTCTTTTGTATATATTCCTTTTTGATTTTAATTAAACTAAATTTCACCATTTTTGACCGTCTGGCGGTATTCCGTTTTCGGACATTGTATGCTACAAAAAATATTAATCCTGGACAAAATTCCTCCTCATTTTGAATTCTTGCGGCATCCTTTCTTTTCTTCTGTCATTACATTATTTGCAAACAGGTAATCCTAAAGTTATTACAGAAATAGATTATATATGATGGGCGAGCATATAGAACACTTGGATTTGTCGTATCGTCATCTTTTGTAACTGAAAATGTAGAAAATAATGTAAACAGGTCTATCCAATAATTAATTATTATAATTTTATCAGTTACCGTTAGTTTTATAATTAAATCGCAAAGTTTATCCGGTCCAGGCGCCTTTTAGTTGCTTGACTTCTTAATGAGATTTATCGCTTCACTATCATCGTCATCTTATTTTTACATTTCATGGGAGAAGAAGATAGATTGTTTGTCGATATTTAATTTTCCCTTCATTCTAACATACACATATATCTAGAATAAATTTCTAAAATAGGTACAATAGATCTTCTCATAAGAGTGCCTTGATATTATTTTAACAATGATTTAGTCGCCAATCACAAAGTTAAATGACTACATATTCATGCTTCACATTTGAAGTACAGTTAGGTAAATCCGGAAACATTTACATATTTAAATAGTACGTATTGTTCTACCTTTTCACCTGCACGTTACCTTAATATAATTTTAAGTCAAAATTATTGTCAACGACATTATTACTGCTATTTCAAAATAACATTTAATAACAGAAAAGGCTAAAATAACTTAATAGAGGAAGGGGGTAAGGCGAAACTTTGGCGTAGGAAAAAGTACAGTGCAAAAGAAATGGAAAAATATTAATAAAGATAAATTAAAAATGTCTCATCAGTTTTGATCTAAGAAAGCCCCCTAGCTACGAAACCTTTTCCCCGGCTGTATTAGAACTGGATGATACAAACATCCAACTCACAATCATCCGGCAAATTAATGAGGCGAACAAGAAGCGTTTTTGGTCAACAATCATATTTACTGACGAGAAGCGTCAGTCAAGTTTCATACGCGATAGATAGAGGCTTCTAGGTACTCGTTTCGACTGTAATATATAAGAAAACACCCTATTAAAATGTATTGTATCAAACAACGTATTTCAATAATGGGCAACCACGCAATAACCTGTTTTGCTATGTCAGCAGGTCAACCACCTTGAGCGTATATAGCAATTTGATTGCATTGTAAATAATTTAGATTACTTTGGGTAATGAAAAAACATTTTGCTCTTTGTTTCAACTAAAAAATCAGATACGACCCTGCCACTTGACGATTTTTTTGTGAAGTTATTAAGAGGGTAATGCCAATGTCCAAAAAGGATTTAATTAATCAGGCCTCCAATGAGATGCAAGGGGATATAGTTGACCAAAATAACCATTAAGCTTAGCAGAGATTTTGCTTATAATTTTGGTTGCTGGCAATGCTTTTGCAGTAGTATGGGCCATTAGACATGTTCAACAAAAAAGGCAGACAATTAGAAGAGAAATTTATAAAAATGAGCTGCGAAAATCAAAGGCTGATTTAAAGATGGAAGAAAATTTTGAATTCTTAAAGGACGCAATAAGGGCAGCTCAAGATGAAGAGCTGGGTAATCAAAATAATTCAGGACACATTTTTAATTTTTCTCACAGAGGAAGGGGAAATTTTAGAAATTTTTCCAGAAGACCAAATAATAGAACAGAAAATTCTGGTAGATATAATAATTATCAGAATTTTAATAACGGAGGAAATAACAATTCAAATTGTCGACGAAACGCTTCGACTAATCAAGGTAATTTTAATAATCAGCGGTTTTCTAGAAATCACGGTGGTCGTACATTTACGAGCGGTAATAGGAGAGGATCTCGGGCAGTAGGTCACCGAATGCATTTTGCGGAGCACACCGGAAATTCAGAACAATCCTCAGCTGATATACAAGATTCAACATTTTTTCGTGCCTAAAAATACTAAAAATAAACAGTTTAATAATATTTTTACCTATTCAAAAAACTACTCGAATGCTGTTTCTTTTTGTGTCAATGGTAAAAGCTTAAAATTTTTGGTAGATACAGGTGCATCATTAAGTGCCCTTAAATTAAGTTGTTTAAATTCAAAAATACAGTTACACAAAGAAAATATTGAAATTAAAGGCATAGGAGGTAATTTAATATCTGTGGGATATATTTATTTAGATCTTTGTATAGAAAATGCGATATTTAAGCAAAAATTTTATATTTTTAATAATTTACCATGTCAAAGTGATGGCATAATTGGAGAAAATTTTTTGAAAACTTTTAAGGCTAAATTAGATTACGAAGAAAATACCTTAACTATTTTAAATCAGTATAATAAAATAAATACATTAAAATTAAATGCGGATAGTGAGAATATATTAAGTGTTCCCCTAGGTGCGAAATTAACAGTTGTTCCTACAGTGTGAATTGGTGAATTATGTGAGGGTGTGTTCATGGCAACACAACCGATAAATGGTAAAGTACCAATTAAAATTTTGAATACAAGAGAGACAGAGGTACATTTGAGAAATTTTTCGCCAAAAGCGGAAAGTTTAAGCAATTATGAGTGTCATCAATTTAACAGCCAAGAAAATTCGGCTACTCGAGTTAAAGAACTATTTAAAATTCTTAAGCTTAATCATCTAAACCGCGAGGAACGAGATTCTATAGAGCAAATTTGTGCCAAATTCTCAAAATATATTTCATATGCCAGGAGATAAACTTACAGTTACTAATTTATATAAACAGTCAATTCAAGTTAAACCAGATACTCAGCCGGTCTATAGAAAGCCATATAGGTTACCTCAAGTACATAAAGAGGAAATAAATAGGCAAATTTCTCAAATGTGTCAGGATGGAATAATTGAGAGTGCGCAGAGTGAGTGGTCTTCACCTTTGTTGCTTGTACCAAAGAAAAACGATACGAATGAGGGAAGAGCTAGGTTAGTATTGGACTACAGATTTTTTGAACATATATATATTAGATATCAAATTTCCGATTGCGAGTGTAGTCGATATTTTAGACTCCCTAGCAGGTGCACTTTATTTTTCACATCTAGATCTTAGCCAGGGCTATTATCAGGTCGAATTAGAGGAAGAAAGCAGAAAATACACAGCTTTCACTACAGATCGCGGTCAGTGGCAAATGCGAAGGTTACCAATGGGGTTAAAAATTAGCCCTAGTGCCTTTTCAAGGTTAATGACCATAGCGATGGCGGGCTTAAATTACGAAAAGTGCTTTGTTTATCTTGATGATCTTATAGTATTTGGCAGAAACCTTAATGAACACAATAAAAATCTAGATAGATATATTTTTCTAGATTGCGAAAAGTAAACCTAAAATTAAATCCTGCTAAATGCGATTTTTTGAAAAAAGAAATTCTGTATCTGGGTCATATAATAAGTTCTGAAGGAATATCACCTGACCCTGATAAAATAAAAGCTTTAAAAGATTATCCTATTCCAAAAAAGGCAGATGAAGTTAAACGCTTCGTGGCTTTTGCCAATTATTATCGAAAATTTATACCACATTTTTCAGAAATTACAGTTCCTCTAAATAAATTATGTAAAAAATACGCTAGGTTTAAGTGGACGGACGAATGTGATAAAGCTTTTAATTGTCTTAAAAATTCGCTGATTAAGCATCCGGTGTTATATTATCCCGATTTTTCGAATGAAAATGAATTTATTTTGCAAACAGATGCGTCTGCTTTTGCTATAGGAGCAGTGTTATCAAATAAAAATAATAAACCAGTGGGTTCAGTTAGCTGTGAATTAA
>JAUTXW010002772.1:0-112524 GCA_030620095.1 Kuschelorhynchus macadamiae | reverse complement strand
GCTTATCTGAAATCAATGCTACTGGTTATATATTTTTAATTAATGCTTGTCAATTTTCCTTATTTCCATTATCTTCATTCTGCTTCAGATAGTTACATAATTAACCTTAATATAACTATGTATATTTATTAGCTTAACTTTCTGTTTTATGATTAAATAGCTAGCTTAGTCCTTTACATCTATGCTGTAACTTCATATGTGTATTTGGATGAACGAATAACAAAATACCGGTTATTTTCACTTTTAGTTATAAAACGTGTTTAATACCTTATGTAACATGATCCCGTTATCTAATTGGCTTAGTTTTTGCTTTTCAGGTTATGTTAATTGGGGATTATAATTAATACCTAATTAAATAATTACAAAACAGTTTATCGGTCTCTTATCTTTTCTTTCTTCCTTTATGTACAACTGCTAAAGTTGGTGGCGCCCATAAAAATCAATACAAACCTACGAATTACTTCCGAATAACCTTACTGAGTAGTCGTAGTAATCAGAGTAACAAAGTAAAAATTTAATTTCCAAATATAACATCTGAATAAAATAATATACTAAATGGATCCTTAAAACCAGTAACTTTAATAAATAATATTTTTATTTGTATTATTTTTTAAAATTTTTTTAATTTATTGCAAATTGGATGTATTTAAACTGTGCTGCCTCATTCTATGCAAGGAAACCTATTGAGCCATTAGTTACCTGCTTTTAATACTAGGAACATTTGCCTGTCATCCAAAAAATTAGCCTGAATCGATTTTCAATTAAGAACAAGTGAATTGTTCTTCCATCTTTAAATATTCCCTAATTTATTAGACCAGAAAAGGCATTTTTGTACTCTCTAAAACGTGTAACATGGAGCTCGATTATTCTTAAAAGAAATTTTCTATATAAAATAAAACAGGAAAAGTCCTATTTGGCATGTTTACAAGAAACATATATTTACAAGATTCTGAAGTCAGAGATTTAAAACGTATATTGGAACGGCGGATATTTTTCGTTTGTACAACAAATGGGAAATAACCGTAACACCATATTTTCATTCTGAAGGATTTGGATATATAAGAATTCCAATATAAATAACACACAAGTAGGATATATGTACAGCATAGGAGATATAGGTTTATAAAGATCTATATAAATATTTGCCTCAAACCATATAATTTGCACGTTAAAAGTAAGCATTTCAAATGCATTGTTCTGGTTTTGCTTAATATATTTTATATCAAATATTTCATAAGCTTATATTCATTTTCAGTACTGGTATTCTGGTATCAGTAATTTTACAAAAACGTTAAAAAAATAAATTAAGTGCTTTTGACTTAGGGTTCAATACTAACTCGTTTAAAAGCAACATTTTTGTACTAGAAGCCGTTGGAATTTAGAAAAAATCTCAGAAAAACTCTAAACAATTTCTTCAGAATTGAAATATTTATTCTCAGCGTAGAGTATTTAAATTAACTATTTGTGAAAAAAAAAAACTCTTCTTGTATTCTAAATGATGAACCCTTCACCATGGAAAAATACAGAAAATTTATTCTTCTAATTTGATACTTATGAATCTTTTGCTTAACTCATGCTTTTACAAATTAGGATTAGTTAACGAAACTACAACTTTTTTAGGAACCATACATCCATTTAAAAAAAAACTTTAACTATTTTTTTATACTGACTGTATCAAGTTCGCTACGCTGAATCAAGCTAGCAATTGACCAAAATTTTAGAAAAGAAAGACAATAAATTACTCGAGGACAACTACAAAATATGAAAACATATCACCAAGTCAACAGAAATTTTATATGCTTAAATATTCTTTTTTAGTATTCTTTGAGTCCACATCTTTTTGGGTGTGGGTGTGTACAGTCTGGCAACTGAATGAACCTGGATAGAAAGAATGCGGGCAAAAAACTTCCTTCCGTTTTTTCATATAAGTGGTCCGTTCAAAATATATATTTTTACTGTATCACGAATTCAAATGAAATAGTAAAAATATATTGATCGGTATCGATAGTATATCAGGGATTATTCCCAAACTCCGGCCCGTTCAATAAGCAGTCATTGTCAGAGAGATAGCCGTGGTCGGCGCGGATGGCGTGGAAAAGACGAAGATAAAAGATCGTTATTCGAGGCTTGGTTTGAATTATGAACGGGCCGGGGTCTGATATCCGATTTTCTGATAATAACGATTAATTAGTTGTTTTGTTAATTTTTCTTGTTAGTTAATTATTTTCGATTGTTTAGTTATTTTATATTGAATGATAGACTCGATTCGCTTCTTGGTGCATTTCTTTAGTTTTAATTAATGAATATAGTAAATATATACATGCAAATATCATACCTGTTTATATCTTAATATGTATCTTTATTTGGTGACATATTTCTAGGTTTTAATTATTTCTTGAAGCTTATATATTTCTGACAATAATTAAATTTCTTTTTGAATTATGGAAAGAAATATCTTTTTAAAGAGAAAACCTGTTGCTGCCCAGTCTAGAGAAATTATCGCCAATGTTTATAGAGTTTGCGATGAGGAAACGAGAAGTAATAATTTTAAATTACCTTTAAAAAGGAAAATCGATCGTGTCGCTCTATATACTGGGGTTTCTCAAGACACCGTGAGCAAAATTCACAAAGATGATGAGGAGAGGCAAAGCGAACGTCCAGGTGAGATGCACTCATCACCACCCAACAAGAAAACCCGTTTGTCTCTCAAAAAGGATTTTGATGATTTTCCTATCATTAGGCAAACAATAAACCAGTTTTATTTAAAACTAAAAACTGCGCCTACACTAAGCTTTTCCTTAAATTGCGAGAAACAATGGATTTCCCTTATAGTCGCGAAACATTAGGGATGTTGTTGAAGGCCAATGGCTTTTTTTTCGTAAGTGACAAAATAAACGAAAAATTCTGTTGGAGAGACCCGAAGTATTACATTGGCGCTATAAATATACAAGGGCAATTCGAAATTATAGAGAGGAGGGTCGTAACATAGTTTACATTGATGAGATATGTGTCGATAATGATTTAACTTTTGGGAAATGTTGGCCAAGCAATGACGTATTTGGAATAGTAAGCAATATTAGGGCAAGTGGTGAGTGTTTGGAATTGATTATATTTAATTTATTTATGTTGTGATAACGATCATAATAGTTTATTACTTGTGTTTATGTACTGGGTGTAAATTAAAAATGGCTCTCGTCGATATCATGAAAAGTATTTTCCGTTTCTGTTATACCCCTAGCGGCAATTCTTTGAATTTGAAAATATTTTCCAATGATTTCTCGCTTTCACCAAGAAAGTACAACAAATTACCGCTGCAGAACGTAACAGCAAAGGAAATAATTTCCTTTCTGTGATATCGCCGATGGCCATTATTGTTGGAACACCCTGTACAAAGTGGTAAAAGTTTTCTACCAAAATTTATATATATTTTCAATCAAATTTTTACTTTCCTTTGTCAAAAAATATATATACGTGAGAACTCGAAAATATAACAAAAATAATTTATTTGAAATGGAATACCATGTATACTTTTCAATTTCAAAGACATCGCTTTCTCTTTCTTCGAAATATACCCGGTGATATATTTATCTTTGAAGATGACTGAGTGAATCGACAAAAACATTGTCATAAATATCAATGTGCTAGAGAGAGATTTGATTTTTACACCAATCAATAGAGCAAAAAAAATAGTCGTTTTTTTGCCAAAAATACTAACCAGAATCCGAGTGCGCCATCACACACAAGATAGTCCATAGTAATATTCTTTTATGTTTTCCACTCGCGACTAGGTATGAACTTAGGTTATAAACCATTTAATGCAAAAAAATTCTATTCTATAATAACCCGAATAGTAGAGAATGAACTTACAAATAATATAATGTCATCGCCGACTTGATCGGATCATTAGAACAGGAGAAAAAGCTGAAAAATCTGAAAAATTAGGCTTTTTCCAAAAATGCATGTCCTTATTTTTTAAAGATGTGATGGAAGCCTTTGATGAAATAATAGTCATTGTTAAGTACTTTATGCACACCAAAACCAGGCTTTGTGGAACTAATAGTTTTTGACAAATGCGCCTTGAACCAAAATGTTATGAGCTCATTCCTGTGTAACACTCGAATTTTGTGCCGAATTTTAGATACACTTGTTAATTACATTTTTATCAATATACTTTTTAGCATTTCACTAGGCCACCATTTTGTTCCGCCGTATTGGAATTTTACCAAAATACTTTTACTGTCATCCTTAATTTTTGACAAAAATTTAAACTTAATATGGCAAGTAGATTAGAGAGATTAGATAAGAGACAAACAGACAGACAGATCAAAAGAAACTCTATTTTTTTTGGGACCTAGGGACGCTAGAATAGGAAGATACGTAAAATATTGATTTTTTTCCATGTTTATAAATGTTGTAGTTGACCGCTATTTTGTTTTGCCCTCTTGAAATCGTACCAAAATTTTACAAGCTCATCTCTATACAACAATTATTTCTAGAGCAAAATTTGAAATCAATCTATAAAATGGTCTTTTCGGGCCGAATTGTGAAATTATTTATTGAGCCGCCATTTTGTTTCGCCATCTTAAATTCAAACCAACATTTACCAGCTAATTTCCACATAATCTTAGTATTTCTTAGTAATAACATTGCACTAGACCGCCATTTTGTTTCGCCTTAATGGATTTTCACCAAAATGTTACCATTTTATCCTCATATGATCTATGGTTTTTGACCAAATCTTAAAGATAGTTGATAAATAGTTTTTGAGCTCTGCCGCATACAGATAGACAGACCGACAGACAGAGCGATGGAAATGGGAGAACATGTTTTTCGAGGTCTAAAGACCCAAAAATGTAGGGATCTGCAAAAATCTCGGTGGGTGATTTTTTTCATGATTACAATCTTCCCTTTTACGAGGGAAGTCCAAAAGTAATATTTATTGATATTATCACTATTATTATCATCATTATTATTATTATTATTATTATTATTGTCATCAATATTAATGAATAATAATCTGATTAAAATAACTCCGCACGCCTATGACACGGGAAGATTTTTGACGAGATTCTCCCCTTCCCCTTCAGGCGTTGATAAGGTTCATTCACTTGTCACACTGTATGTAAGGTCGTGTACAATAAAAAGTCTAATGATTTGCTCTCTATTCTTTTAAATACGAGGGCCTTTCAGCAAAGACTAGGACTAGTAGTACCAAAACTTTATTTATTAATCTTAAACAACAATACTTTTATCACGCTCTATATAGTCCCCCTGTAATGCAATAACCTTATCCCAACGGTGCTGCCATTGTTCAAAGACATGGCGGAAGCCATTCTTTGAGAGCTTCTTCAAAATCGCCTCTAAAGCCTTAACATCATCCAATTCTTTTGAAATCGTCGTCCTTTGAGGTCTTTTTTCACTTGAGGAAACAAGATAGAAGTCGTATGGGGCTATGTTAGGAGTATATGGAGGATGCGGTACAGACCTGATATTTTTAGTGTTCAAAAACTCTGTCACTATATTCGCTACGTGAGGGCGAGCGTTATCATGATGAAGTTTCCACTTTCCAATCAGCTCAGGTCGTTTTTTGGGGGTCTGATCCTTCATCAACTGGAACAAAACTTGTTTATAATAACTGGCACTTACTGTACTACCAGATAGGACCATGTGCGTATACACCATGCCTTTGTGATAAAAAAACGTGCTTTTTTTGAAGGTGGTCCTCCTTTTTCTACCCACTGCGTACTCTGTTGCTTCATCTCCGGAACATAACAATACACCCAAGTTTCATCCGCAGTAATAATGGTCTTCCACTATTCTTGGCCTTCTTCTTCAACGCATTGTTTCCACTATTCACAAACCGCTACCCTATTCGCTTTTTCATCTGGTGTCAGTATAGGAGGAATCCAGCGAGCACAAACTCTAGATATGTTTAAATACTTGTTTAAAAGAGTAAAAACATTTCCAACAGATATTTTAAGAATATTTGAGACTTGTTGGATAGTCAGATGTGAATCTGTGCGAATAATTACTGCTCAACAATAGGAGCACCTGGACCGCCTTGCAACTCACAACTTTCACTGCCGTTACTAAACTCTTTATGCCATCGGAAACAAGCAGAGCTTGCCATAGAAAATTCCTCAAAAGCCGTATTAATCATCCAAAAAGTTTTCGTTGTTGATTTTCCAAGACGAACACAAAATTTGATCGCATATCTTTGTTCTTTCAATTCATCCATCACGATTCTTAGAGACGCGGTAACATTATCTCAACTTTAGAGCGCCGTCAAAATCAAATGAATAATTTATGACAACTGACATTTCGCTAAATGAAAGAAGCCTACTTGGATGATATTTTCTGATTTTTGGCGGTATGTAGCTCGGTAAAAAAAATCAGTCCTAGTCTTTGTTGAAAGGCCCTCGTATTTCCAATTGGTTAAAATAACCAAGTTGTTGTTGAATGGCTTACATTATAACAAATTGGTTTTCAGTAAGTTTAATCGGTAATCCTGAATCTCACTTTTCCTATATAAATTACACTTGAAGTAATAATAGCAAAAAAAACTTTTTTTTTTGTACAAAACATTTTCAGAATCTGTTTTCATTGAGGAATATTAAGTTACTAGCTAAAACACGAGCTTATATTCTTGAAGAATTTAATTTTTTTTTCTCCATGATGAAGGTATTATTAATTTTTGTCAGTAACATACAAAATCGACTTGCCACATTTCGTTTTATAGTAAAGAACCTCCATGAAAACCATAAAACTTCTGTATACATATTTTTTTGATATCTCTAAAAACTAAACTTCTAAACCATGTTCAAAATTTAACCCAACACCCTGTGGCAAACCTTGTTATAACTTTCAGGAACTAAAAATCGACGCAGACGAAACTATTCCTTCGCTTAAAAACCCTGGTTTCCCACACAACATGATAAAGTAAAATATCCTAAGTTCTAACATTTTGTTATTCTAATTAATCAGAGAGGAATCATTTCCTAAAAATAGCATAGGAGGCTTTAGATAAGTGGTAAGATCGCCGATACATTTTTGAAATTGACGTAGCACATTGTCCTACAGAGCAAAGTTAATTATAATAACTGACGTCGTTTTAAAGAAAACTAATATTATCTATATTTTCTACTAAACTTAATAATTTCTTGTACCTGAAATGGCATAGCGTAGTCCTGATCATGATTACCCTCTACGTTTACTGTCTCTTCTGTTTGTCTAATAAAGTTAAAAATTATTAAATCTGACATTTTTGTAGAATTCAACATTGTTGATTCAATTACCTCAACATTTGTTTTTTTAAAGACTCTAAAAAACTCTCAATTTTCGCAAAAAATGCTACTATTTGGCGTATTATATTAATTCAAATTTCTCTATTTGCTCAAATACATACAAAAGATGTTTAGCATTGTCAACAGTGGTGTTAAGATTAAAATATAAAAAAATAATAATAGATTTAAAAGTTAATATACATAGATTAAAAAAGTTAATATATACATAGATTAAAAATTACAGGTATTAGGTAAAACACACTAAAACAAAAATATACATACACTAAAACTAAATAAAGCTAGTAATCTTTAGAATAAAATTATAGATGCTAAGACAATACAGTTACTAATAAATAAAAACTAAGTGAAGTATATTATCACATACAAAAGAAAGACAAAAACTCTTCAATAGTGTATGGACAGATCTCCAAAATTAATTGTTTTATTTTTATTTTGAATTTATTGATGGGTAGAGCTCTTAGGTCCCCAGGTATGGAATTATACAGTTTAATAGCAACATTAACATAGCTTTTGTATGTTAGTGTAAGTCGATGTTGAGGTAGTAATAAATCTTCACCATACCGAGTATTGTATCCATGCCTACTATTAACTGCTGCATAATCTGTTTCATGTGACCTAACAAAAGTTAGGCACTGATAAATGTACAGACCTGGCATGGTGAGCAATCCGTACTCTTTAAGGAGTGGTCGACAACTCTCTGTTGAGGATTTTTTTCCGAGAATCCTCAGTGCAGATTTCTGCATCTTAAACACCCTCAGCCATTCAGTTGAGTTTCCCCAGAGGAGAAGCCCATAACATATTTTGGTCTGAAAAAGACCCATATATGCAGTTCTGGTCACCTCTAATGGAGCCATCTCAGCAATTCTACGGAGCAAGATTAATGTGGACGATAGTTTGCCTGTTAGTTGATCAATATGGCTTTTCCAGGTCAATCTATTATCCAATTGCACACCGAGAAAACGAACACTGTTATTCTCTAGTTGTTTTAGAGAAAAGGTAACTTTTTCACTTTTATCTAAATTGAGGCAAAGATTGTTGTCTGCAAACCAGGAATGTAATTTTTGCAACGTATTATTGGTTCTTATTTGAAGCAGGGCTGGATCAACATGATGGTCAAGTAGGGTGGTATCATCTGCATATTGGATGGTTTTAAGTTCGGAGAAGTGGGCTGGATGTTCATTAACATACAAGATTAACAATAGAGGGCCAAGAATTGACCCCTGTGGTACTCCTGCAACCACATGAAGAGGTGGAGACACACTTCCCCTATATTCAACTCTCTGTGTTCGCTTAGAGAGGTAAGATTTTATAAGATGATAGGAGTTACCTCTGATACCATAGTATATTAGTTGATCGCGTAGGATCTGATGTGACACACAGTCGAAAGCCTTTGAGAGGTCACAGAATACTGCAGATACAGTCTCCCTCCCCTCAAAGCATCCGACTATGTGACCCACCAGCTCACTCAAGGCATCTGCTGTAGATTTCTTCTTTCTGAAACCGAACTGAAAATTGGATAGTAAATTGCTCTTCTCTAAGAAGGGAACTAGTCTTTTATTGAGACAGATTTCTATAGGCTTAGACAAGACTGGGGTTATTGAGATTGGTCGATGATTTCCTGGGTCATTCTCATCCCCTTTTTTATAAATGGGAACAACTTTACTTAGTTTGAGTTTTAATGGAAAAGTGCCAGAAAGAAAGCATTTATTTATAATTAAGGAAAGTGGAAACGCGATTCCTTCGCTAATTTCCTTTAAAAATGTATTGCTTCAACCATAGACATCACGAGCTGTACTGTTACTCATACTTTCTATTATTTTAACAACTTCATCTGTGTCCACTGGATCGAGAAAAAGGGTATGATTGTTGTGAATAAACCCAGATGTTATGTTTGATGGGTCTTCTCCAGTTTTTTGCAGTGAGGTAGTTATTTTGTCTGAAATGCCAACAAAAAAATTGTTAAAGTCTCTGATGTGAGGAGAGTACTATTCTCAGCTTTCTTATTTTTGGAGTTCTTAATAATGTTCCATATTGTCCTAGACTTATTGATACTATTCTTATCTTTTCAGAAAAATAATTATTTTTTGTTTTTAATATTTTATTTTTATATTCTTTTTTAAGTTCATTTATTAAATCAGTGATGTCAAGATGTTCATTTTGCCTATTAAACATAGTTAGAAAGTTAAGGGTATCTCTGCAGGTTTTTAGTTCATAGTTGAACCTCCCATTAGCTTTGTTTCTATTATGTATGGTTTTTGTCTTTTTGGGAAAACAGGATTCAATAATTGAAAGCAGTTCATTTAGAAAAATATCAAATGCCGAGTTGACGTTGTAAGCCCCTAAAAGCATTGACCAATTGACATTTTTTAAAATGTCAATGCAACGAACAATCCTTTCTTTACAGAAAAGTCTAAAGTGTATAATAGAAGTACTGTTATTTGTTTTTATATTTGAAAAAAATCTGTATGTGTTTGATATTGCCATATGATCGGACAAGTAAGTGTCCCATAGTGAATATTTACACTGATCAAATGAATTAGTGATACAATTATCCAAGCAACTATTCTTACAAGTCTTTGATATCCTAGTTGTCTCATTCACCAAAAACCTAAAGCCGTATGATGTAAGTAATTGGAAAACTCAACTGAGTCCCGTTCTTTCAAGAGAATATCAATATTAAAGTCACCATGAATAAAGGTGGGTTTATCTTGCTTTGAGAGAATATCAAATATTTTGGTTAATAATTCAAAAAAGGTATCTAATTTACCATTAGGAGATCTGTACATACACAAAATGATAATATTTGTGTCCTTAATTTCAATCGCAGTCACTTCACAATGTGTTTCCACTGAAATATTGTCTATGGCGAGTATTTTCTTTGGTTGAAAGTTATTTTTGGCGTAAATAAGTACACCTCCACCTGCTGACTGTGTACGACAAAAATGGCTAGCTAAAACATAGTTTGGTATATTGTAATTCACAATCGCTGTTTCTGATAGCCAGTGTTCACATAAGCATATAAAATCATAAGCTTTGTCGGTGATTAGAAATTCTAGTTCATCCAGCTTTCTTGCTAGGCTTCTCACATTAAGGAATAGTGTGTGTACATTATTATATTCCTCGTACCTGGATTCAGCAGACCTCAAGTATTCTTTTTGTGTGTTTTTTGATTTTCATGCTCATTTTGGTAGCCTATGAAATGGAAATTGTCTGTTGTTGTTGGTAGTTTTTTTGCTTTTTAAAATCATATCGTTTGATGCCTACATTTTTGGGCCAGAAATTGGGATCATATAGGTTATCCTTTTGTTCAAAAGGTGCCGTTATCAAAAAACATTTGTTTTTGGTTGCTACTGTATGAAGTTCAGTCACAGAGATGGGCATGGATTCAAATCCTGGTTTCTTCTTAATATAATTCTCTACCTGCCTTGCATCTACATTTCGTTGAACTCGATAAAGATAGATCCATAGGCGTTTTTCGATACCCACGAATCCGTTTAACGTAAAGTTCCCAGTCTTTTTTCTTTTCTCCTAAATCCATTTTGACGTTGTATTTGCCAGTTACTGTTAAGTTCGTTATTGTCTAATACTTTTTCGACTGCATGCGAATTTTTTTAAATTTCTTGGGGGTTCTGATTTTTTATTGGATTTGTAATTTTGTTTATTTTTGTGGTTATGTTATTCGAAGTCTTCTTATTTTTTGTTAATTCGAAAGGGTTCAAAGGCGATTTTGATTGACGAATATTTTCAACCGGGGCTGTAGTAGTTCCATTGCTCCTGGTAGTTGGTAAAGTAGGTCTAATGTCTTTTTCCATTTCATTGACGTTCTTTGTTTTGGGCGCAAATTTTACGTTTTTGTAACCAAACTTATGATTTTCAATTTTTTCCTCCAAGAAAACTATCTTTTCCCTTAGAAAGCCACAATTTTCTTGAAGTACTTTGTTTTTTTGTTCTAGTTCCTCTATAATTTTCCGAAATAGGGATTCACGGTCGGCGAGTTCGCCTGATCCTGAAACAACTGTGTTTACTTCTGATTGCATCATAAATTCTTAAAATATTAACTACATAAGCCACAAACAGGACAATTGAGATATAATCTCTTCTTAAGTTAACATTTGCGATGCAACGAATTAAAAATTTTCGAAATTTCCATGTACTTAAACTGCCCTCCTCATCATGTATTGTACAAGATAGTCCATTGAGCCATTAGCTGACCTCTTTTTAATACTTGGAACATTTGCCTGTCATTCAAAAAACTATCCTGAAGTTAAAAATACCAATAAGAGAAATGGTCTTCCATTTTTACTATTCCCCAATTAATGAACGTAGTATATATATAGAAATATGGCCTGATACAAAATAAAACAAGAAAAGTCCTATTTGACGTGTTTATAAGAAACATTTTTACGAGATTCTAAAGTCCGAGATTTAAAACGTATATTGGAATGACATATTTTTCGTTTGTATAACAAAAGGGGTATAACCATATTTTCATTCTGCAGGATTTGGATATATGAGAATTCCACTAAAAATAACACACAAGTAGGATATATGTGTAGCATAGGAGATATAGGTTTATAAAGTAAGCAATTTCTCAACCCTGAATCAAGCTAGCAAATTTGATATTTAAATTGACAAAATTCTAGAATGACGACTACAAAATATTAAAACATCACCAAGTCAACAGAAATTTTATATGCGTAAATATTCTTTTTTAGCATCCTTCGAGTCGACATCTTTTTGGGTGTGGGTGTGTATGTAAAGTTGTGTACAATCAAAATGACTTGCTCTCTAATTTTTTTAAATATTTTCGATGGTGGTAACTTTAAGGATCTTTGCTTAAAAATTCTGGTTTTCCATATAACGATTTTTCTCCATGATGAAGTTATTATTAATTTTTGTCAGTAACATACAAAATCGACTTGCCACATTTCGTTTTATAGTAAAGAACCTCCATGAAAACCATAAAACTTCTGTATACAATATTTTTTTGATATCTCTAAAAACTAAGCTTGTAAACCATGTTCAAAATTTAACCCCTGTGGCAAACCTTGTTATAAAAATCGACGCCGACGAAAAACTCTGGTTTTCCACACGACATTGTCCTATAGAGCAAAATTAATTACAATAGCTTACATCGTTTTAAAGAAAACTAATATTATCTATATTTTCTACTAAACTTAATAATTTCGTAGCGTAGTCCTGTTTATCATGATTACTCTCTACGTTTTACTGTCTATTCTGTTTGTCTAATAAAGTTAAAAATTATAGAATCTGATATTTATGTAGAACTCCACATTATTGATTCAATTACCTCAACATTTGTTTTTTTAAAGACTCTAAAAAACTCTCAATTTACGAGATTTCCATGTACTCAAACTGCCCTCCTCGTCATGTATTGTACAAGAAAGTCCATTGATCCATTAGCTGACCTGTTTTTAATACTTGGAACATTTGCGTGCCATCCAAAAAACTATCCTGAAGTTAAAAATACCAATAAGTGAAATGGTCTTCCATTTTTACTATTCCCCAATTAATGAACGTAGTATATATAGAAATATGGCCTGATACAAAATAAAACAAGAAAAGTCCTATTTGACATGTTTATAAGAAAGATATTTACGAGATTCTAAAGTCAGAGATTTAAAACGTATATTGGAATGACATATTTTTCGTTTGTACAACAAATGGGGCATAACCGTAACACCATATATTCATTCTGCAGGATTTAGATATATGAGAATTCCACTATAAATAACACACAAGTAGGATATATGTGTAGCATAGGAGATATAGGTTTATAAAGTAAGCAATTTCTTAACCCTGAATCAAGCTAGCAAATTTCATATTTAAATTGTCCAAAATTCTAGAATGAAAAGATAATAAATTACTCGAAGACGACTACAAAATATTAAAACATCACCGAGTCAACAGAAATTTTATATGCGTAAATATTCTTTTTCTGCATCCTTTGAGTCGACATCTTTTTGGGTGTGGGTGTGTATGTAAAGTTGTGTACAATCAAAAGTCTAATAATTTGCTCTATAATTTTTTTTAATTTTAATGTTTCCGATCGGTTAAAATAATCAAATTGTATCTTTTCTTATTAAACGAAACTGGTTCTCAGTAAGTTTAATCGGTGATCCTAAATCTCCTAAATTCTAAGTGTTTGCATTTCTAAGATACAGTTGATACAAAATCGTAATTACAGCAATTATTGTTCTATACTTTTCTGAGTTTCTATTCGAACCATCTTTTGTTAATCTTTTTAGAACAACTTTTCAAAACTAAAATAATTAAGGCAACCCTTTTTTTTTCAAAAAAGCATTTTGCCACACAATATGTTTTCATTGACGAATATTGAGTTATTAGCTAAAACACGAGCTTACCTACTTGTAGAATTTAATTTTTTTCTCCATGTGAAGATATTATTCATTTCTGTCAGTAACGTACAGAGTCGCATTTCGTTTTATAGTAAAGAGCCTCCACGAAAACCATAAAACTTCTGTATACAATATTTTTTGGATACCTCTAAAAATTAAGCTTGTAGACCATGTTCAAAATTAACCCAACACCCTGTGCAAACCTGGTTGTAAGTTTAAGGACCTTTGCTTAAAAACTCTTTTCATATAACCATCCATTCCACATAATCCAAAATCAAGAGTGGAATAGCGTTTATCAATGCTGTGATATTAATTCTGATGATAACTGCGTCCCCATGTCAACTCCAGTTGGGAGAACCTTTTCTGTATGGTACAATGGGGATATTATTAAACTAATTAAAACTAATGACTTATATTACAAGAAATACAAAAAATCAAAATCCTCTTTTTGGTATGGTAAATATAAGATGCTAAGGCAACAAATTAAAAATAAGAAAGGCGCATAGTGCTTATATTGCACAAGTTAAGCTAAGTTTATAATGATCCCAAGTTTTTCTGGTCTTATGTAAAGAACCAGAGGCATGATGTCGATATTCAGTTCCGTTTTTACATCGGAGAAACCAATGGCGGATCAGACTGTAGTGACCAGAGATCATTTTACTGATCTTGAGGTACTAGCAGCTCTAAAAAAGGTGAAGGGCAACAGAGCTATTCGACCAGATGTGTTGCCAGGCTATATAGTCAAGTCAAGTATATATCCTACGGACTGGTGTATTAGCAAAGTAGTGCCCGTTTTTAAAGGTGGGGTTAAACATGAGGTAACTAATTATCGACCCATAATTACAGTAAGTGCTATCTCGAAAGTTTTTGAGATAGTTCTCTTTAATCGAATTTGTGCCTTGGTTAAACATACCTTCTCTTAATTTCAACATGGTTTGTTTCCGAATAGATCAACACTTACTAATTTGCTTACCTTTTTACAATTTATCCATAATTATTTAAATAATAACACACAGGTTGATGTATACTGATATGGCAAAGGCGTTTGATAGAGTGTCACAGTGTTGTAATTGATTCCTTAAAAAAAATGAATGTAACACCAAATTTAGTGGATTTAATCCAGTCATCTTTAAGTAACAGAAAGGAATATTTTCATCATTAGATCTACGAAAAATTTTAAGGTTGACGTCTATTTAAGGTTGTTTGGTCACCACAGTATGATGTGTGGAGTAAAAGTATTGAGAGAGTACAGAGAAAATTTTTAAAATATATGTCTTATATGTCTTACTATCCGAAACGAGGTTATAACCACTTTAATCTGTTAAATATTTTTGAAAGGCTATCCCTTGAAAATAGACGAATAAAAGCATGCCTCTTGTATGTGTTCAAGATCTTAACTAATAGAATAGACTGTCCGGATATTCCCTCGCAGCTGTAATTTTTGATCAACAGATCTATCACAAGACGGACAAAGACATTTTATGTGGACTTTCCCAGAATAAATGTTTATAAAAATTCACCAGTATATAGAAGTGCAACTATTTTAATATTTATGCTAATGATACAGATATAGGCAACAATGGTGTTAGTACATTTATTGACCTTATAAATAAAACATTGTTTGCTTCTCAGGCTCAGGATTAAATTTTATGGTATAGTTGGGGTACTGTTTAGTTTAGTATATTATAACCATGTAGGGGCGTGCAGTCCATGGAAGCAAGGGGAGCAGTGCTTCCCCAAAAAAAAAATTACAAAACATCTTCTAAAATGTAATTTTTGAAACAGGAAACCATTAATTTAGTTTATATTAAAAATGCTATAATATTATCTTAATTATCAAGCCCATAATAAATGCGGCCTTGACTCCGACCGAGCCACAATAGAAATTGAATAAAACCTATGCGGGCCGCTAGCTTCTCTGCAGCCAAGTCTTGTATGCTTGATTTCCTATGAATCGAGCCAGAGATTATTGGACTTTCCACCGACTGTTTGCGATTTTTGCATTTCAGTCGCGTGCTTAAAGTGGGGGTGTAAGCTATCGTTGGAGTAGGTTCTTTGTTTGAACGGCTATCCGTGTGTTGTGTGATACGTACGTCGCGTCGTGCATGGTGCGATATAAGCTTCAAATAATTTCAAAACGAAGGGCAAAACCGCGTATGGAAAATTTAACCACAAAAATGAAAAAGTGTGTTAGATATTTTTATCCGGAAAAACAATATCAACAATTTAAATGGCTAACAGGGTGTGAAAATATAAGTAAATTATTTTGTTGGCCATGTTTATTTTTTGAAAATGAAAAAGGTCTCTGGAATAAAACTGACAAGAAAAGACACATTATGTCCAAAGCGCATTTGCAGGCCGTCATAAAAGAAAAAGTCTTCGGCAAAACCAGAATTGAACACTTCTTTAATAAACAGTTGGAAATCAGTCACCGCCAACATAATGAACTAGTCGATAAAAATAGGCAAATATTAAGAAGACTTATCGATGTTGTTTGTTTTCTCGGACAGCACGAATTGGGATTTAGAGGTCATGACGAAACAAGGTTTTTTTCAAATAGAAGAAATTTTCAAGATTTACTTAGTTTAATGGCTAAATATGATGATTACTTAAAAAATCATTTAGAGCAGTCTAGCGTTTTTCGCGGAACCTCGAATCGAATCCAGAATGATTTAATTTCCACTATTGCAACCATTATTCTAAAAAGAATTAAGCAGGAGATTGGCGAGGCGCGGTTCATTGCTATTGTTCTGGATGAAACAACTGATATCACTAATTTTAGCCAATTATCTATAATATTACGCTACGTTAAAACAGACGGAAGTATTCAAGAGCGATTTTTAGGTTTTAAGAATGTGTCCGAAAATCGTGCAGCAGATGCATTATATACCGTAGTTTATAACGTTACTAAAGAAATTAATGAAGAGAAAAAATTAGTTGCTCAAAGCTATGATGGAGCTGCACTGACGGCAGGACAGTTAGGGGGTCTGCAAGCTAAAGTTCGAGAAACTTTCCCAAGTGCTGTATTTGTCCATTGTTTTGCTCATAAACTAAATTTAGTTTTATCCCAGTCTATCAATCACATTAGAGAATGTAAAGTATTTTTCGTTACTTTAAGTGGCATGGCTGCTTTTTTTCCAAGTCAACAAAACGTACACAAGCTTTGGACTCCATTGTCTACAAACGATTGCCCAAAGTAGCTCCTACTAAGTGGAACTATAATGGAAGACTTGTGTTAACAGTATCTGAAAATCGTGAATTACTGATTGAACTATTTGAGAATATAATACAAAATAATGAAACATGGGACTCAGAAGCAATAAATAGTTCGAGGGGGTTTTTGGACTGTTTGAAACGAGATTTTAATTTTAATTATTTGTTGAACATATTTTCAGAAATATGTCCATTCTCGAACAATGTTTTTAATATATTACAAACTAAAACAAATGATATTGCTTTTTGCCTAAAAAGAGTGGATGATTTTAAGTCCATGTTAAGCCAAAAAAGAGATGACTTTGACCTATCTTGGGAGAAAACGATGACGTTAAATGTAGAGCCACAAGCCAAGCGTCTTCGAACAGACAAGGTCGGAGATGTTCAAACATCATACAGACGCCTCTTTTATGAAATAATCGATCAAATTCAGCAATAAATAAACTATATATTTAACTGTTTAAATGATTTTAAATTCCTCGAGCTCTGCAATTTTGATGCATTTAAAGGAAAAACTTTTCCAGAAGTTTAAATCTCTTCTTCTTCATTATGGCCAGTTCTTCGACTGAGTGTTACTACGATCTAAACTAAAAGTGATTTACGAAACTAATGAGATTAGAGCAAAAAATAACCCAACGAACTAATGCAATTTTTAAAAGACAAAGAGCTGGAACTGCTACACCGAAGTGTCGAAATTGTGTGAATTAGTATTGACAATACCTGCCACAAGTTCATCAGTAGAACGCAATTTTTCAACACTTAAACGTATAAAAAATTTCGTGAGAAATTCAACGGGGCAGGAGAGATTTTCGCATACATCGCTGTTGTCCATTGAAAATAAACTTCTCCAAAATATGTCGGAGCATCGACGTTTTTATGATGACGTCATTGACGAATTTGCAAAAAATGACGAATTACATTACAAATAGGTAAGTTTCTAAAAATTTCCTCCCTTTCTTAAAATTTCACTGCACGGCCCTGTAACTGGCTTAAATGCTGTAGATGCTTTATTCAATAAATAAATAAATAAGTAAATAACATGATAAAGTAAAATATCCTAAGTTCTAAAATTTTGTGATTTAAATTAAGCACAGAGGAATTGTTTCCTAAAAATAATAAAGGAAACTTTAGATATGTGGTAAGATCGCCGATTCATTTCTGAAGTTGGCATAGCACATTGCCGTATAGAGCAAAATTAATTAAAATAGCTTACGTCGTTTTAATGACAATTAACATTATCTATAATTTTTACTAAAATTAATAATTTCATGTACCTGAAAGGGCATAGCGTAGTCCTGTTTTTCATGATTACTCTCTACATTTTACTGCCTATTCTGTTTATCTAATAAAGTTAAAAATTACTAAATCTGATATTTATGTAGAACTCCACATTACTGATTCAATTACCTCAACATTTGTTTTTATAAAGACTCTAAAAAAATATAAATTTTCGCAAAAATGCTACAATTTGGCGTATTATATTAATTACATAAGACACAAACAGGACATTTGAGACATAATCTCTTCTTAAGTTAACATTTGCAATGCAACCAATTTAGAATTTACGAAATGTACTTAAACTGCCCTTCTCATCATGTACAAGAAAATCCATTGAGCCATTAGTTAACCTGGCTCTAATACTAGAAACATTTGCCTGTCATCCAAAAAACTATCTTAAACCGATTTAGAATTAAGAAAAGTACGAATAAGCTAAATGATCTTCCATTTTAAAATATTCCGCAATTAATGAACGTAGTATATATAGAAACAAGGCCTGAAATGACTTAAAAGCTCTATTTGTACTGTCGAAACCGTGTATCATATAGCTCGAATGTACTTAAAAGAAATTTTCGATAGAAAATAAAACAAGAAAAGTCCTATTTGGCATGTTTACAAGAAATATGTTTATGAGATTCTGAAGTCAGAGATTTAAAACGTGTATTTGAATGGCGGTTATTTTTCGTTTGTACAACAAATGGGGCATAACCGTAACACTATATTTTCATACTGCAGGATTTGGATATATGAGAATTCCACTATAAATAACACACATGTAGGATATATGTACATCTCAGGAGATATAGGTTTATAAAGATGTATATAAATATTTGCCGCAAACGATTTATTTTGCACGTTAAGAGTAAGCATTTCAAATGCATTGTCCTGGCTTTCCTTTAATATATTTTATATGAAATATTTTATCAGCTTGTATTAATAAATATCCTTGAGAGTTGAAATATTTATTCTTGGCGTAGTATTTAATTAAATCATTTGTGAAAAATTTGCTTTTCTTGAGTTCTAAATCATGAACTTTTCATGGTGAAAAAATGCAAAAAACGTATTCTTCTAGTTCTAATTTGATAGTTACGTAGTATTTGCTTAACTCACGTTTTTGCAAAATTCTAGATTAGTTAAGAAATCAAAAATGTTTGATGGAGGCCAGACGTCCTAAAAAAACTGCTCAACTATTTTTCTATACTGGCTGTCTAGCCCAGTCACTAGAGATAATTTTGGAGGCTGTCACAGGAATAATATAATTGTATACTTTTTTATCACTAATAGTTGAAGAATGTATAGAGTCCTCACACGTAGGTCGTCTGGATCACAAAAAAATTACCTAAAGATGGCAGAAAATGGTTTTTTGACAATATCTTCCAGGAAAACTGTCTATTTAAAAGTTATGTTATATTATGTAACCACGGATGTCTTCCAGTGGCGGCTCGAGACCTTTCGCCACGCTGAGGCGATGTATAGATTTTTCAAGGGAATAAACATTTTTGGTCAGAATATCCTCCATTTTATCAAAAACATTTTTAAATTAAAATTTCTGAATATTTCATAAATAAATTTCATCCTCAGACTGATATACGCCCTTCGCTGTTCTTATGATCTGGCGAGAACCAAAAGATCACGTTACTGACTTACTTTTGCTTGACACCTGACAAGATGAAGTAAAAGTTTCTGTGGACCGAAGCCGTCAGAAAAACTTAAATTCATTTCTATACATGGAAAACAATTTGGTAGCCTGTAGGGAGATTAAGGGATTAATGGCAGCTTTAAATCTGGAATATGTTCTAAAAGACTCGAAACTTTTCGTTGATTCCTCAAAAGTTGCCCAATTGGTCATTCAGTCCACATGAACCAATTTGAAAAAAGTTGTAGCGATTTTGTTTGGAATGCAGCTAGATTTATATCAAATACTACTACTTCCTCTACGAATGGGACAGTCGAGTACGATCGGATCACTACAGAAAAAAAATTGGCCACCAAGAGAGTCTTTTGAGTCAGGAAAGAAAAATGTGACCAGCGCACCATAAGTTCCCCCTGTTTAAATGTACTACCGGCACTTTATATAAAACTGGGACTTATGAAAAAATTTGTGGAGGCGATGGATAAAGGGGGCCGTGCTTTCAAATATTTAAATGAAAAGTTCCCTAGAATCAGTGACGCTCAAATTACAGAGGGCATATTTGGCAGATTAGGAAACTTTTCGGAGATGCACAATTCGATTCCATACTTGAAGGCAAGGAAAAAGACGTTTGGAATGCATTTAAAATGGTAGCAAAGAATTTTTAGGGAATAAGAATAAGAATAATAAATAAGAATAAACATAAAAGCAGAAAACTATAAAGACCTGATTTCCCAACTTCTTTTGTGTGATCAAAACCTAGGATGTAATGTAATGTGGTGCTGTAAGTAACAAGTAAGTACTAACACTGGAACCTGTGGTGTACGATAGATCAAAATACAAGAGTTCTAACCACACTACACCACAACTTGTTACGTTCTGGACGCGCGTTTCGCTAACCAAGTTAGCATCATCAGTAGATGATATAAACTCATCTGCTTATATCATCTGCTGATGATGCTAACTTGGTTAGCGAAACGCGCGTCCAGAACGTAACAAGTTATGGTGTAGTGTGGTTAGAACTGTTGTATTTTGAACAAGTAAGTAGTAACCACCGGAATATTTGAAACATGGAAAGAAGGTATCAAAGAAAATGGAACTCTGAGCTGTCAGAGACTACTGCTAGAGTAGTACAAGTGATGCCCCACCGGCTGTTTTCAAAAGGCAGACTAAGAAGCGCAAAATTAGGGGCTAAACTTTAGATTCAATGATGAAAATGTGCTATTTAATTGCTTTTGGTAAACAAAAATCTGTTTTGGCTTTTTCGCAACTGAATAAAAATATTTAACTTTAAATTAATTGAAGCAAATATTTAATATAATTACATACCTCAACATGTAGACTAGTCTGTCTACGGAATGTTTCGATACATAATATAAACGATATTATTTAAGCAAGCATAAGAAACTATAACATTTACCTTAAGTTTTTATAGACACATAGTAGTTGTACAAATGCTTTCATCCTATCGGGACTCATCAGTGCGCCGATCGTAAGAGAAAAACATTAAATAACAGAAAAGAATTGATTTCAAAATTTTAAAATGTGTCAGTTTGTTTGACATGTAACCTAGGTATGAAAAAAATGATAGTTTGCAGCCATCTATAATGTTATTTTTAAATGTGTTCAGATTATTTGTTGCGTTTAGATTGACAAACAAAAATCTTTTTGGGCTTTTTCGCAATTGAATAAAAATATTTAACTTTAAATTAATTGAAGCAAATATTTAATATAATTACATACCTCAACATGTAGACTGGTCTGTCTACGGAATGTTTCGATACATAATATAAACGATATTATTTAAGCAAGCATAAGAAATTATATCATTTACCTTAAGTTTTTATAGACACATAGTAGTTGTACAAATACTTTCATCCTATCGGGACTCATCAGTGCGCCGATCGTTAGAGAAAAACATTAAATAATAGAAAATAATTGATTTCAAAATTTTAAAATGTGTCAGTTTGTTTGACATATAACCTAGATATGAAAAAAATGATAGTTTGCAGCCATCTATAATGTTATTTTTAAATGTGTTCAGATTATTTGTTGCGTTTAGATTGACAAACAAAAATCTTTTTTGGCTTTTTGGCAATTGAATAAAAATATTTAACTTTAAATTAATTGAAGCAAATATTTAATATAATTACATACCTCAACATGTAGACTGGTCTGTCTACGGAATGTTTCGATACATATATAAATCCAACTAAATTCTTTGGTGTAGTTGAATCCAAAAAAACAGAGTTTGTTTAAGAAACAAAAAAAAAGTTGAAATTTGTTCCCCAGTAAAATGTACGTCAAATTTTTCCTTTAACGTTTATATATGTGTTAAATCATTGTTTCCTCTGAATCAATTAAGAAAATTTCAACTAATGTTAGAAAAAATATGTAGAAACTCTTCGTAAAACGGCTTAAAATCTCTATTTGTACTCCCGATTGCATGCAAATTATTGAACCCCTTTTATATATTGCAAGACAATAATATGTGACATCGAGCACGGTTTTTAGAAGAAATTGTCAATTCAAAATAAAGCATGTTCAACATGTTTACAGGAAATATATTTACGATAAGTCTGAGATTTAGAACTTTTATTAGAATGGAGGATATTTTTAGAATATAGATAAATAGGGAATAGAAGCAACTGCATATTTCCCTGTTTAGAGATTTGAATATACGAGATTTCTGCCATAAATAAAATAGAAGTAGAAGTACAGCGAAGTTAGTTTCACTTGTTCACATCAGTGACGGCTCGTGGGAGGTCAATAACAAAAAAAAAAGATAGGCATACTTAAAACAAAAATAAATATCTTACCTTTAAATTGAGCTTTAAATTATCTTGAAGTGCAGGTCCACTTTTTGTTCTTTAGAATTGAAAAAATGCTGAATGACATGTTCGTTTAAATTGCACATTCCCTTTATAAACGATTTCTCGATATGTTGCGTAGAAAAGTCTTTATTCTACTTAACGTCGAAAACAACGCTCGCTTTCTACAGTTGTCATTGGCAAGGTGCACAGTAACACAGTAAAGTTAATATTTTGACGGTTTCAGAATCATTAGGTTATTATTTATAAAAAGTTGAAGCACTGAAATAGCTCCAGAACTTACACGAAAATCAGCACGATCATAAAGAACTTGCAGTTCAGTTTTTAGTTTTAAGTAGTATATACAACGAAAGTCTTTTTTACCTGAGTTTAAAACATTATCTGGAAAATTATTGTTGTAATTTTCAAATTGATCACTATAAAAAACCAAATGATCACTGAAACTAAAGCGATGGTGCATTTTAGAAATTATTATAACACAGACCTTCAAAGCCACTCGACGCACATAGGGGTATTTGTCTAATAAAAGCGGACAAAATTGAAATACAAAAACAACTGAGAATTTTAAGTAAGTTTCAATTCAAATAATATATTTTTGTGTTTATATAATAATTTTATGTTTATATTTAGAAAATATACAGGGTCATCTTAAATTCTAGGCTATTAAGTGGTACCTTTTGGTAAAACTTCGTCTCACCTTACATATGAATTTTAAGTAGCTACAAGCTCTTATTAAAATTCATAAGGCGACTTGCATCTTATTTGCTAACAGATCCACTTTCGTTGCTTCAATACATTTAATGGAAACAAGTTGGCACAAAAGCATTGAATTAATTATTGATATTTGAAATTGAATATTAATAAAGATGTACAGTATAAAATTACCTACCAAAACGGAATAAAAGAAAAACGCACTAAAAAATTAAGTATGTGTTCAATGATAATTATTACAGATTAAGGTGTTTACACAGAAAGAAAATTTGATTTAAGTTAAATTAGTATAAAACTCACACTACTTTCTTTCTGAGATACTTAACGTAGTCAAATATTGATGATCTATCTGTCGTACTACTTATTATTAAATATACAAAAATTTAAGTGCAACATGCAAAATTATTTGGAAGAATCCTATGTTAGGTTACGTCACGTCTTACGACCCCTTCCTATATTTTATAGACAGCTCTCTCTCTCTTTCTTTTGTTCATACTCAGGAAATAGCCGTAAGAGAAGGTAATAATTATTAATGTTTTTAATCTCATTTATTAAACTTTATATGAACTAAGTGTGACTATAATCTATGTATAAGCAAAGCTATAACGGTAAGTTTTCGTAAATATATTTTTCAATATTAGGGATATTGGTGTTATTGTAAAGTTTTTATAATTTTCCGGTCTTAAGCTTTCTTTTAAGGGCCATAAAAACAGGTGACGCATACTTCTTCTATTTTTACCCCCACCCACTCTACCGATCACTAGTTATCTAATTAGCCGACGGCAGCCCAGCCCTATAGACCTTGGAAAACCGAAGAGTACCACCAAATCCATCTTTATTAATATTAAAATCAATCTTTAATATTTTATTATACTTTTATTCAATTTTAACAAGATATTTCCATCTGGATCTCCTTTTACAAAGTTATTAAGAAATATTTATGTGCAATAACAAACATAGAAAAAGACTCCAAGTCTCGGTCTCATTAAATTAATTAATTTAATGAGACCGAGACTTGGAGTCTTTTTCTATGTTTGTTATTAAAACTAGATCTCTTTGAGCAATATGGACAATTTCTTCGATTTTTATAATGCCAGTCAGGCTAAACTTGTCCAATTATACCGAAAGAACCTAATTGCACGAAAAAACTTGCTGCTAAAAATTTGGTTCCTTCAACGATGCTTACTATTTCAATTGACACCTAAATTCGTGACAATCAAGCGCAAGATTCATACTAAGACCGCATCAATTGCATTGAAGAAAGCTCAAACCGTTTGGATCAAGGAAGAGATTAAACAACATTATAAAACTTTGAACTCAGTAAACTTTAAACTCAAATATCTCTATCTGACTTTAACATTTCTGTTATCCTACATTGAATTTGTAGTTTTAGATCATGACTTTAGAGATGAGGTTGAGTCTTTCGGTGAGAATACAATAATTTAATGAGACCGAGACTTGGAGTCTTTTTCTATGTTTGTTATTAAAACTAGGTCTCTTTGAGCAATATGGACAATTTCTTCGATTTATGTGCAAGTATAAACGGTATTAAGTATACGTAGTGGAATTCTGTACGAAGGAAGTGGTTATAAATTGAGTTTTAAAATTAATTAATCATTATATCAAAAATAAATATAAAAAAACATTAAATCCAATAGAGCCATAAGCTCGTGATACGTTGGGTAAAGAGACAGTTAATTTTCATGAGCTTAGCGGGGACGCGCAGAGATTTATGAAAAATAAATTGAAAGCTTATCGAACGATTTTTTCGTCAGGAGTCTCTGCTGATAATATATCACATTCTCCTCCGAAAGAGGTTAAATTAAATTTTTGAAATAAATTCTAAGAGCTCTTATGTGGTTAAATAAAAAAGGATTCTGTTAAGTAAATAGTGCTTTGATTTGTGCTCTGTTAAGTAAATTGTGTTTTGATTTGTGTTTGTGGTTTGTATATCGGTATCATCTGAGACAAAAACGACTGGGCCTATCTTTTTGCAGCTAACATAGATTTACAATTTTTATCCAAAATTTGCGTAAATCGAGTTTAGAAAAAAAGTGCCCAATAGTTTTATTTTTCAAGAAAGTTGTCACATTTTGAGGGTGGGTTGTGTCAAATAACGAAATCAATATACGGAGAGCATCGTGATTACGAATTTAACAACCAAAATTGTCCAACACGTATAGATTTTGAGTTATAGAATAGCAACGTTTTTTTATTTTATTCCAAACGTTTTATATAATTTTTTATATATTTTTTCACAAGAACCTACTTTGGTAGCGGTTTTCCATTATCAATATATCTTGGTGGAACATTTCTACTTGCTCGTCTTTAACTGCACCCAAATTTTCGGGAAAAAAAATTAAATGGGAGTGCAAGATGTGTATTTAAAGAGACATGCGACAGCCCATTTCGCAGTAGTTATCAAGTAGTTCTTCTACAACTTTTTCGTTGTTTTCTACTTTTTTGTTTAGTTAAGAAAAGACCTCAACATCACTAAATTTTTTATCAAACTTTTCATCTCTTTTTCTAATTTGTAGTACAAAAAATATTCCTTACTCAAGCTTAGCACCACTTGGATTTGGAAAATTTTGTTTAAGATATTTAAACGCATGTCCTTCCTTATCTAATACGTTCACGAAATTTTTCATCAATCCAGTTTAATGTGTAATGGAAGTAACAGAATTTTTTTAGGATCAACAAGAGGTATATTCAGGACGTTAGCTTGACCTGGAATAAAATGATTTCTCTGAAGCCATTTGTTTACTTCGTAATGGTTCTGTGTTGCTCCACTATCCCAAAGATAAAGAAAACAGCAATAATTGGTAAATCCACCTCAAAGCCCTAGTAACAATCCTATGACCCTTAGGTCTACCATTTATACGTATAACAGCTTATTGCATTTAGAATAAGTGACATACTTTCGTATGTTTCCTTCTAGTCAACTGCATGCTCAAGAGAATTAGAGGGATTTTTGTTGCCATTATGGAGTAGAACCGCTTTTAAACTTATTTTAAAAGGATCTATAAATACTATTTTAAAAGGATCTATAAATACAAGTTTATATATAGACTTGGGATCGAATGAACCCCAAAATATATCTTACAAATTTCTAAACCGACCTAGAGAATTGCCCCTGGAATATCATTTATAACATGGCTGACATCGATGGTAAAGTACAGTTTCTCACAGAAACCACATTGGTAATCTTTAATAGACATGCTCCCGTGAAAGTATGTTGTACTATTAGAAAACCCCATGGATAACTGACAATATCAAATTTATGAATAACTTAAAAATCGAGCACTGAGAGACTGTCAGAGCAATTGAACTACTACCAACAAATCAGGAATCTGATCACTTCTTCCATTAGAGCAGAGAAAAGATCGTACCTTAATCATAAATTTCAAAATTGTTCTGCAAAAGACCAGTGGAAAGAACTAAAAAGGCTAAATATTTTTAATCAATAAAATAAACGTATTTCGTAAAATTTAAGACAGGTCGATCAACTCAATGCACTCTTTACACTCAAAATAATAACTCCCCTAACCAGGCACTTATAAATTTTTATACAAACAACCTTTTAGTAAACAAGACCTTAGAATTTCACACTGTCTCAGAAGAAATAATCTGTAACATTATTCTTAAAATAAAGTCGAAAGCCTTTGGTGCGGATGACCTAAATATAACCCTCATCACTTTTTGATGTCTAGTTATAATCCCTTACATAACTCATATCATTAACAGTTATATTCGGGAGTCTTATTTTTCAAAGACCTGGATATTAGCAAATGTTATACCTTTGCCTAAAGTTAAAAACCCAACTGAGTTTGGACAACTGCGATCTATTTCGATATTGCCTACGTTTTCTAGGATCTTGGAAAAAATTATAGAGACTCAAATGGTTTTTTATATCAAATAACAATATCATACCAGAAAAAAATCGGTGTTTAGAGATGCCTATAGCTGCTCTACAGCACTGTCAGATGTAGTGGTCGACGTGGTAAGAGCTCATGGTCAAAACGGGGCCTCTGTTCTCTTATTACTCCATTACACAAAAGCGTTTGACATGTTGCACCATGGCACTTTATTGGCGGTTTTAAAACATAGGATTTAATGAAGCATCAGTACTAATTGTATCATCGTTTCTTTCTGACAGGGCCCAGGTGTAATCCTCGAGGGCGAACGATCAGGAAGACGTGGTGTTGAGGCAGGTGTTGCTCAGGGCAGCATATTGGGTCCCCTTCTTTATTTCATTTATACATTTAAATTTATAAGGTCTCTTGCCAATATCACATACATGCAGACGTACACCCAGCTTTATGCCTCGTTTAAGTCAGACATGGCTGAAACTATAAATCTTCAAATAAACCAGGACTTGCATAATTTACTCTCCGTTTCTAGTGACCACCTCTTAAAAATTAATCCAACTAAACCAATAGCCATCTTATTTTGTCATTAGAATATTCGAAATAATCTACTGGAAGTAATAAAACCTAAATTGGGAGATAACTACATTTGTTTCTAAAAACTCAGCTAAAAACTTAGGTTTGATAATAGATAACACAGGGTAACAAAATTAAAACAAAAATTTGTTTTTAATGTGCTGATTCCAAAAATGCCACCAGATTTTTTCTATCAGCTCTAATTTTTGAGATACAGGTTAAAGGTTAATTGATATTTTTTTTCTGATAAAGGACAACAAATAAAAAGATAAATATGTACGTAATCGTCAAAATAGAAATTTCCCAGAATCTAATTAACCAAATGGATACCTGGAATTGTCCCTGACCCAATGTTCCTTTACTAGGAACTACTCAATACACCGCTCTTAATTACTTTTATACCTGCAATTGCCTATGACCCGATCCTTCTATACCTGCTTGGCTGTACTCGATTTAGTATATTACTGATTTTTCAAGTAAAGTTGTGCTATCATTTTGTGTAAATTTTGGTCGTTTTGTAGTATCAAGACACTAAACTGATAAATAATCATAGTAAATCATCCCTATGATTTCTGTTATGTGCGTGTTGAATATACTTTGAAAGAGAGCAGAAAAACGATTTCTGACTTTGTGAAAAGAGCTTATCTTGCCTATTTTGGCGTTCATTTAGGAGATCAAGATAAATCTTGGGCCCCACATTTCATATGTAAAACATGTGTTGAACATTTGCGACAGTTATCAACTGGAAAGAGGAAGTGCCTAAAGTTTGGTGTACCAATGGTTTGGAGAGAACCGCGAAACCATCCTGACGACTGCTATTTTTGTCTCGTTAATATTAAAGGCATAAATAGAAACAATAGACACAAATGGACATATCCTGATCTAGATTCTGCAAGAGGGCCTGTAGCACATTCGGAAGAAATACCCGTTCCATCATTCAGCAGTCTACCCGAACTGACAGAAAGTGATACAGAAACATCAACGTCTGACGAAGTTCAAGAATTCAGTCAGAAAATGACAGCGAATTTGAAGCAGAATTTTAATCAAGAAGAACTAAACGATCTTATAAGAGACCTGAATCTCTCAAAAGAATCCTCTGAATTACTTGCATCCAGATTAAAAGAAAAAAATCTACTTTGTCCAGGTACTAATATTACATTTTATCGTAAAAGAGATAAGGATCTGCTGCCTTTTTTCGCTCAGGAAAATGACTTGGTATTCTGTAACAATATAAAAGGGCTCTTAGAAAAAATGGATTTGCCTGAATACACTCCAGGTGATTGGCGCCTTTTTATTGACAGTTCAAAACGTAGTTTAAAATGTGTTTTTTTACATAATGGTAACAAATATGGCTCAATTCCTATTGGTCATTCTACTACCATGAAGGAAGAATATAAACGATTGCATTAGTCTTGAGAAAAATTAAATACGAAGAACATCAGTGGGCAATTTGTGTTGATTTAAAAATGGTTAACTTCCTCCTTGGACAGCAGAGTGGTTATACAAAATATCCTTGTTTTTTGTGACTTTGGGACAGCAGAGCTAAAAATGAGCACTAGGTTAATAATAATTGGCCTTCAAGAGATGTCATGATTAAAGGAAAACAAAACGTGATCAACGAACCTTTGGTTTCAAGAGAAAAAATCTTACTTCCGCTCTTGGATATCAAGCTAGGCCTAATGAAGCAATTTGTAAAGGCTTTAAAGGAGGAAAGAAGGAAATTGTTTTGGATATTTGTCACGTAAATTTTCTGGCATTAGCACGCAAAAACTAAAAGCTGGTATATTTGATGGTCCGCAAATAAGGCAATTTGTTAAAGATCCACAATTCACCACATCAATGAACGAGACTGAATCTAACGCTTGGTGTTCATTTGTTCAAGTAGTACAAAATTTTCTTGGCAATCATAAAGCAGATAATTACGTAGAATTAGTGGAAACTATACTTTCAAATTTTAATATTCTCGGCTGTAACATGAGTATAAAAGTTCACTACCTCCACAGCCACCTAGATCGTTTTCCAGAAAACTTAGGTGATTGTAGTGAAGAACAGGGGGTAAGATTCCATCAGGATATTAAAACTATGGAAGATCGTTATCAAGGACGATGGGATAGCCACATAATGGCGGACTACTGCTGGAGCCTTCAGCGAGACTGCCCTAGTAAACTCTATTCTAGAAAGTCGTATAAATGAAAATTTTTATGTGATTAGTGACAAATGTAATTATGTAAATTAAGTTTTTGCAATAAATACTTAAATCCATGTGTCTTTGTCTTTTTAACTGGCAATAGTAATATTATATATTATAACAGTTATAACGTAAACAACACAATTTTTTTTAACTAGATCTGATAGACAAAATCTGAGAACTTTTTTACATTCTGCACCCAAAAATTATCCAGGAATGTGTGTTGGCCTGTGTAATAAACTAAAATTTAAGAACCATATTACTGCTTGTCTAAACAAGGCATATTCTATGTTAAGACAAATCTATTCCCATAGACATTAGCTCTCTCAAAAGATCAAATCCATGCTGTGCGAGACTCTTATTCTGTCCCACTTTAACTTTGCAGATACCGTATACGGTCCTGTTCTAGATGTGGTGGATGTCAGGCGAATCCAAAGAATACAAAATTGTTGCATCGGGTTGATCTACGGAATAAGACGCAGCCATGATTCACCGTCGTAACTTGCACTCGGTCTGTTTTTTTATCAGATTTTAAAATTTAACTATCTTCCATATCTTCACAGAAAGCTCGTGTATCGAACAGATGTTCATAACTTTTTCTTAAGAGTTGCTATTACTGTATAAAATTAAATTTTAATCAGTGACTAACGAGCTATTTTTAGGTAGTGTTATCAGTTAGTAGCAAATTTAAATTTATTCTTTAAGTTTTTTTTCTGTATTTATAAACTTTTAAAATATTTTTTAAGCATGGAAATACTGGCTACAATACCATCTTCTTTTTAGAAGAAAGTTCAATAAGTAGCCCTTTATTCCCAAATATTATTCTCACCTTTGTAACATTGTATGTTTTTTTCTTCGGAATATTAAACCTATTATTATTATTATTATTATTATTATCATAAATAAGCGCCATTCGTCCGGGTTATGTGCAAAGCCTAATTTTTCCAAAACACTATTTCGATTAACACAAACACACATTTTATATTCAGGTTTAAATATGTGCGTTAGGTAGTTCAAAAAGTATTTGACTATTACTTAAATTATTTGTGTTTTGAGAATTATTTATTTGAGATTTATAATTGAGGGTGTGTCAGCTGAGGTGATTTGCAATTGGTTTAAAATATGAGTTATAAATTCAACGGACATTTAACTTAAACTTATATTAGAAGTAAAGCGATTCTTTTCATTTCTTCTTTCTTAATTCTTCTATACAGGACAGGTTCGGGGAGCATGATGCTTTCCAAATTTACTGCCACTTTGCAAGATTGAGATGATTTGTGAACCAATCTCGGATGAACTGCTTCCGTTGAATGTTTGGAATTTGCGATAAATTCTCAAATAACACGTTTTCGTTGAAATGACCTATTATTGATATTCAGTCAATCAACTCCGGATATCCGCACGACTGCGCCAGATAAAGTTCTTTACCGAGCAAAATTCATTTTAGAAACAATTGTATTTATTAAAAAGCGAGAAAGTTTACCAAAGATGTTAGGTGAAATTACTTAGAAAGACTGTGGTGACTGTGGGAACCTGAGCAACCCTGTGGAAGACTAGGTAACCAACCCCAGTGGGAAATAGGGTCAGGGCTGATGAGAGCGGAAGAACTGGTCCTCCGAAAAGGGGGTTGTGCTATGGGCCAGCGACCTATACATAGAAAAAAAGCACTGCTACGAATGGTTTATTATTGCCTCGGATTAGGACGGATCTTCAAATAAAAAAACGTAAGCAACGGATAAAGGACATTCTATTGGGAACATGGAACGTACTGAGTTGGTACAGACCTAGAATTGCTACGAGAGCCATAAAACAGCTAGAAGAGCTTAAAATGGATATAACAGCCATACAGGAGATAAGATGGATAGGATCTGGAACAATTCACATGGAAAAATCATTGGTTCTTTGATCCGGCCATGAGAGCAGACATGAGAGGGGATGTGGTTTCGTGGTCAGTGAAAGAGTGAGGACAGCGATCTTGGACTTTAAACCAGTCAACGAAAAGGTCTGTGCACTAAGGCTTCGAGGAAAGTGGCATAACATAACGCTATTTTCAGTACACGCTCCAACAGAAGAAGCGGCCGATATAGAGAAAGAAGAATTCTATGACACCTTAAACCAGCTATATACTGCAGCTCATAGACACGATATTAAAATAGTACTTGGGGACCTAAATGCAAAAGTGGGCCAAGAAGAATACCTAAAAACAGTAGCAGGTAGCCACAGCCTGCATGAAACTACCAATGATAATGGTTCACGTCTAGTCGATTTTGCGGCAGGCTGCAATATGGTCATTAAAAGCACCCAATTCCCAAGAAAAAGTATACATAAAATTACATGGGTTTCAAACGATGGAAGAACACGCAACCAAATCGACCATGTACTTATTGATGGCCGATACTTAAGTAACATCATTGATACACGAAGTATGCGAGGAGCTGATAGTGACTCGGATCATCAAGTTAGGAACAAAACTATCTACAGGGACAACGATAACACAGACTAAAATCGGTAGATGGAATGCGGAAAAACTACAAGAACAAGGGAAAGAACATCAGTACCAAATAGAAATTGCCAACAAATTTGAAATGCTGGAAGGACACGAAAATATGGACATAGAACAAGAGTGGCACACCATTAAGAACGTTATCACGGAGACCGCGGAAAAATGCATCGGAAAAAAGAAAAGCCACAAAACAAAAAAGTGGTTTGATGAGGACTGCGAGAATGCTCTAAAAGAAAAGAACAAAAAAGGGATACAGTACTTGTCGAATCTAACAGCCGAAACACGGGAACAGTACAACAGAGAAAGAACTTTGGCAAGAAGAACTATAAAAAATAAAAAGAGACAACACTTAGAACTACAAATTAAAAAAGTTGAACAGGAACATAGACAAAGCCGAAGTAAAATGTTCTACAAAGAAGTAAAACAACACAAAAGAGGTTCCTACATAAGAACACCAGGTTTCGTGAGAGCTGGAAATGGGGACTTATTGACATCGGAAAATAATATAATCGAAAGATGGAAAGAATATTTTGAACAATTGCTTAATGTCCATACGGATCGTAATCAAAACCCTATTGACACTGAATAGCAAACAGCCGAGCCTGAAATACACCCACCATCTGTAGCAGAAGTTGGAACAACTATAGCATCCTTAAAAAATGACAAATCCCCTGGTATGGACGGCATCGAAGCTGAACTAATTAAGAAGGGAGGGCATGAAATGCAAGTCAAAATACATCAAATCATTAAAGATGTATGGGAGCAGGAGATAATACCAGAAGAGTGGAGGGGAAGTCTAATAATCCCAATACACAAAAAGGGGGAGGTTGGTTTTAGACCAGGTCGGTCTACTATAGACCAAATATTTACAATCCGTCAACTGCTCGAAAAACATTGGGAGTATAATCGAGACGTACACCAGATTTTTATTGATTTTAAACAAGCCTACGACTCAATTGATCGCGCAGCGCTTTGGGCGGCGATGATTGAATTGGGTATTCCCAAAAAACTCGTCTCAATAACAAAAACATGCATAAACGGCTCTAACGCAAGAGTCAGGGTAGGCGGAGAAACATCAAAGGCCATTGGCATAAACTCAGGATTAAGACAGGGAGACCCTCTCTCACCTTTATTATTTAACATCGCCTTGGAGTATGCGGTGAGAAGAGTACATCCAAACCTAAGATCAGACATATCCGCACCGGGACCAAAAATGATACTTGCCTTTGGTGATGACGTCGATACCATAGATCAGTCAACAATTGAAGTAAAAGATATATTCTCACAATTTGAAAACCAACTATGGGTCTGCAAATAAACGTGGACAAAATAAAATATATGGTTGTTTCAAAAAATGTTCGGCAGAGAATAACGCAGAATGTCCCGATCAATGACCACAACTTCGAGGTTGTCAAAGAATTAAAATATCTAGGAACAATCATCACAAATGACAACCAGGTAGAAAAAGATGTTGCGGCAAGAATACTTGCGGGAAATAGAGCATCCTTCTCAATTCAGCATCTCATTAGGTCGAAGCTCCTTAGTAGAAGAACAAAAGTCAAGTTATAAAGAACAATAATACGACCAGTAACCACCTATGGAAGTGGGACATGGACATTAAACAAAAAGGAAATAGACAAGTTGTTAGTGTGGGAACGTAAAATACTGCGAATTATCTACGGCCCGTGTACAGATCAAAACACAGACGAATGGCGACGATGGTACAACCAAGAACTAGAGCTACTGTTTGGCAAAGAAAACATAGTTCGTTTTATCAAGGCCAACTGATTACGCTACACTGGACATGTGGTAAGAAGCGGAAATGACCGCCTTATAAACAATGTGTTTTGGGAAAGACCGGATGGCAGAAGATCCGTAGGCCCACCTAGAAAAAGATGGAAAGATGCTGTCAGAGAAGACCTAGAAAGGATGGGCGTAGGAAAATGGGAAATAGTGGCACAGGATCGACAGGAATGAAGGGCAATAGTAAATGCGGCCAAGACCAATGAAGAGTTGTAAAGCCATTGATGATGATGACTGTAATGACTCCAATTACTTTAGCTGACTGACTAGCAATGGACGCAACTGGTTTTATGAAGTATCTTGCTGATACTGCACGATTAGGACTTCCTGATTCTTCAAACTTCTATAGGCTGGCTCTTGACGTAACTCGTGTTAGGAAGTTTTGACCTTCAATTTAACGAACGAAAATTAACAAAAGATTTCCTCTTAGCCCACAATCGCAAAATGACTCTAACCTAGAATCCATCAAACAAAATTGGTAAACGAAGTACATGATCGATTTTATGCACACATATTTAACATCACTCAAGCTATATTTGCAGAAAGTTTCAAACGGATATGTTGCAAAACTGCCTAAGTTGAAGAAACATTATTTGCAAAAAAGCTCCCTTTAAAGGTTTTTGACCAAATCAATTTAATATAGAAGGAAAAAATTACATTTTTTATTTTTTTTTTGTTCAATCAAATCTTAAAAAGTTTAGTTAAGAAGTTATCCATTTTTAACCTGCATGGAATATTTTTTATAAAAATTAAATATATACAAAAACAAGAGTAATGTTATTTGGCATCTCATTACCTGCTCTAGAATTCTAAAACTTCGAAAATATTCCCAAGACGCAATAGAGACATAAATGGTGTTATGTAGGGTAAAGAGTGATAAAGACAATTTTGTCACCCTGTAACTTTGTAACCATCGTTCTCGAGGAATATCCAAATTTTTTTTTTCGAGAAATTTGTCACGTTTTCAAAGTGGGCTGTGCCGGATGATGGTTTAGTCAACATTAGGATAATCACTCTGATAGATAGAATGTTTACCCCGGCAAGAGTACTAGAAAGTTGCAAATATCTCCTCGAATGCTTTAAGGACCAGCAAAAATGCTCGGTATGTTTGAATAGTAGAATAAATGTCACAGATATTATTCGAACTTTGTACAGTTCTAGCAGGTATTTTTTGTCAAATTTTGTATACTAAATAAACGAAATTTTAATATGAAATCATAAATAGTCGTGTCAAATATGGCATACACTTTTTATATATTGCATTATATGGGGGTTTCGCTGATTTTAGTACACAAAACTTTTTTTGTACTATATCAATACACGGAGGTTAAAACCTTTCGATCCGGTAAAAAAATCAGGAGTACCTAGTTTTAATTTCATTCTTTACATTATACTAAACATACAAACCATTTGCAAAAATGGTAATTTTTAACAATTTTTGCCAATTTAACGCCTTTTTACCGGAAAAATTTTAAAGGACAGGGTTTAATGAAGTTATTTTTTATGAGCCAAATAAGTTAATATAAGTACAAAAAAAATATATTTTCTATATTATTTTCAATTTTTATTCATGAAGTATTTAAAAATTCAATTAAAAAATTACCAGTTGTTTACCCTGCATGTTTTTTTTACACTTTTTCAGGAACCGCTGCTGATAATATAACACATTCTCCTCCGAATGAGGCTATAATTTGAATTTTTTAAAAGAGTTCTGTTAAGTAAATTGTATTTGTGGTATCAGCATATCGGTATCACCTGGGATAAAATTAGTTGGGCAGATTACAAGCTCTTTTTTTTAACAGACATATATCTACATTTTTCGTCGAGGTTCAGAAACTGCCTAAATCTACTTTAGTGTTTTTTTAAATTTTCCAATAAACTTGTCACAATTTCAAAGTAGGCTGTACCAGATTATAGTTTAGCCAACATTAGGGTAACGACTTTTACAGGATAGAATGTACAATCCGGCACGACGCAAATATCTCCTCGAATGCTTTGAGGTTCAGAAAAAATGTAAGATCAATTGTATTCGAATATTGCTCAAATATTGTACAGTTCTAATGGGCATTTCATGTCGAATTTTGTATACTAAACGAAGTCTTAGTATTAATTAATAAATAAGTCGAATTCAAACCTGACATAAGTGTTTTATATATTGCATTATACGGGGGTTTCGCTAATTTTAGTACACAAAATGTTTTTCTTTGTACTCTAACAGAACACGGAGTTTACAGCTATTCTGTCCGATAGAAAAATGAGGATTTCCTAGTTTTAATTCAATTCTTGACATTACACCAGATATACAAATACGTTATAGGCGTTAATATTTAAAAGTAATCACTCGTTGACACTATATGCAAATTAATATTTTTTGTCGCCATTTTCGACGTTTTATTTTCAAATGTATATACTGTAAACGTATTGCTAATTGAAGTATCAGTCACCGTGAACAAAATGAACTCTCGCTATCTGCTCTCGTTTTTACCAAAATTTATTTTTAAACAGTGACTCCCGGGGTAAAAAAAAGGTCATACCTCGTTGGCAAATGATACCTTAGAGTCGATATTTGCACGTATATTTAGCATTGCGTAAGCTATCATTGTATGAAGTTTTAATTTGCATAAGTTATTGGCATTTGCAAAAATGCTCATTCTTAACGGTTTTGGAAAATAATTAACTTTTCACTAGAAACACCTTAAGTTGGAATATATGTAACATTTAATAAACTAATTTTTTAGAGCGCCAAAGCATTTTAATATAGGAGGAAAAATGTTTGTATTTTTTTTAATTGTATATATTTTTTACAGTGCATATAATTTTTAGATTTTTAAATGTTTAAAAATTGAGTTAAGAAATTGCCAATTTTTTACCCCGCTTATTATTTATCAAAATTAATTATATAAAAACGAATAAAATATCACACATTCCAAACACAAAAATCTGGCATCCCATTAGCTGCTCTAGTATTCTGCAATTCTGGAAATACTCCTACGACACGATAGAGAAATAATCCGTGATATGTAGGGTAAAGAGGGATAAGGACATTTTTGTCAAGCCGCAACTTTACAACCATCGTTCCCGGGGGATGTCCAATAAGAAGACAGTTCATTTTTATGAGCTTAACAGGAACGTGCAGCGATTTATGAAAAATAAATTGAAAACTTGTCGAACGATTTTTCCATCAGGACTTGCTGCTGATAAAGTATAACATTCTTCCGAAGGAGGTGTTAGATTGAATTTTTAAATTATATTTTGAATTTTGTTTATGTTTAAGCTCTTTCTTTTTTACTAGATTTAGATTTCCATTGTTTCGTCCGAGGTCCACAAATTGCGTAAATCAAGTTTAGATGTTTTTTATTTTACTAAGAGGTGTAACATTTTCAAGATGGGCTGTGCCAGATAATGGTTTATCCATTCTTTGACAGGATAGGATCTTTAATCCGAAAGGGTCAAAGTTGCAAATATCTCCTCGAATGCTTTGAAGGCCAATTATAAATGTTTCGTTCTCTTACCCAAATCTTGTAAATTATATTTTGAATTTTGTTTATGTTTAAGCTCTTTCTTTTTTACTAGATTTAGATTTCCATTGTTTCGTCTGAGGACCAAAAATTGCGTAAATCAAGTTTATATTTTTTTATTTTACAAAAAAAAATTTCACATTTTCAAGATAAGCTGTGCCAGATAATGGTTTAGCCAACGTTAGGATAAGCACTTTGACAGGATAGGATCTTTAATCCGACATGGGTCCCGAAATCTGCTAAAGAAACAATAATACATGCGAAAAACTTTATTTCTTTGAAGGCCAATAAAAATAAATGTTTCGGAAAGTAGGATACATTTCACGGATACTACCCAAAGTTTGTAAAATTGGAGGAGGTATATCATTTTCCAAATGCGAGAATACCGCACACGCCCGAAGAAGCCTTGGCGTTAATTACCGATTTAAAACTTAGAAAACATCAGCCAAATTTATGCATACGAAATTAATGAAATTTTAATATTAAATAATACATAAATCTCGTCAAACATGATGTACGCGTTTTTTGTGTTTCCCTGATTTTAATACACAAAACATTTTCTTCTTGTGCTACTTGACTACAAAAATGTTATAGCCGTTAACAATTAAAAGTGGTTTAAATTATAATGAAAAATAGAGAAAGTATTCTTTACATTTTCCAAGATCTCCAAAACATATGAATGATCTGCAACATGTTGTTAAAAGACCTTGCAATGAAAGTGCGTTTGCCTTAGAACTGTCAACACTTCACGCGCAAATAAGATTTTGAAACACTAATTCATCTTTCCTACAAACTTGAAGTCCAGTCAAAGAAAAGGGTATTTATATTCTAGAAAATAGTATAAACGTATTGCAAATTATAGAGGCGCCGGCGTCACAGCGAAGAAAATGAACCCTGCTAGAGATAGATCCTATCTAAGTACTCTCTCTCATCTGGGTATAGAATAAAAACAAATACATTTAAACGTTACTGCTTAGAAACTGCAGAACTATTTGTTAGGATTTTGGTATAAAATGCAGTGTCAATCCATAAAATATTAATTCATAGTGCGGATACAATTCAGTCTTTCCCAGTTCCAATTAGGCAATTGTCAGAAGATATACAGGAGGCCAGACAAAAGGATTGGAAAAAATTTCTTGAGGGCTTTTCAAGAAAATTTTCCAGAATTGCCACAAATACTGATGTAGTGAATAATTTATTAATATCTTCAGATCCGGTAATAACAACAGAAAGTTGCCTTGGCGAAAAAGCGATCCATTGTCATTAGAAGTATTCGAACTATTAAAAGATAATCATTTACAATAAAAAAAAATTAGTAAGAGAGCAGTTTTATTTTTTTCCATGTAATATATCTAAAATCGGCCACTGTGCGGCGTCACAGCGAATAAAATGAACCCTGCTAGAGATAGACCCCTACTGTTCCCGTTTGCAGCAGAATTAATTTTTAAATAGTGACTTCCGGGATAAACAAATGATCATACCTTATTGACGAATGATAACACAGAGTCGATATTTTCACACTTATTTAAAATTACGTAAGCTATATTTGTACGAAGTTCCAAATCTATTTGACGAAAATTACATAAATTATTGAAATTTGCAAAAATGCCCATTTTGTTGGAATAAAGTATTTTTTTATGGGACCAAAACATCTTAATATGGGAGGAAAACATTATATTTTGTAGATTTTTCTTCACCTTTACATATTTCTTCTACCAATTTTTTTACCCTGCATTTTATTTTATCAAAAGTAATTATATAAAAACGAATAAGATGTCATATATCCCAAACACAAAAATTTGGCATCCCATTAGCTGCTTTAGTATTCTGAAATTCCTGAAATATACCCACGACGCGATAGAGACATAATCCGTGATATGTAGGGTAAAGAGGGATAAAGACATTTTTGTCACGCCGCAACTTTACAACCATCGTTCCCGGGGGATGTCCAATAAGAAGACAGTTTATTTTTATGAGCTTAGCAGGAACGTGCAGCGATTTATGGAAAATAAATTGAAAGCTTGTCGAACGGTTTTTCCATCAGGAGTTGCCGCTGATAAAGTATCACATTCTTCCGAAGGAGATGTTAGGTTAGAATTTTTAATAAAAATTCAAGGACTCTTATCCAGCTGAATAGAGCAGCATTGTGTTATGAATTGGTGTTTTTAGTTTTTTGAATTTATTATAAACTATCGAACAAAAGTGAAGCAATTTTTAAGAAAACAATATTTTATTTCATTTAAGAACAGAAAAAACAAGAAATAGGATTGCAGGGTTGTAACAATATATAAAGGTCTTTTTAATCACTGACCGACAATATTTTTCTAACACAGGCCAGCTTATTATTTTCATAATGGAAATACCCTCCCAATAATAAAAAAAAATTCGGAAAGCCCTAATACGTACAATTTTTTAATAGCCTTATTAGAACTTTTTATATTGGCGGGTAAACAATTTTATTGTGGGGCGGCTAAAATGGGTCCATTTTACAACAGAAAAATTACCTAGACTGGGTTGTTTACAACATTAGACATAAAATAAACGTTAACCATCACTCTTCTGTTGAGTTTCGAATTGAGTGGTTCTCTATGTATCGATAAGCAAGTGTATGTGAAGACGAAAATGTCGAGTCAAACGCGCCGAAGTTGCAAACTTTCTCCTGACAAATTTTGTTATATTTGTGGAGAATTTCTGGTGAAATCACAAGCCAGGCTATTTTCCGAAAATGTAAAAAAAGCCTACCTCAAATATTTTGGTGTGTTAATTGGAGATCAAGATAAGCGGTGGGCTCCCCATATGTGTTGTGTTAGTTGTAGTGTATCATTGGTGAATGAAGTGAAAGAGAAAAAGTATGCTTTTTGCAGTTCCAATGGTACGGCGAGAACCCATTAATCATTCAGACGATTGTTATTTTTGCCTGACAAAGACTGAAGGTTATTCCAAAGAGGGAAAGCACAATATAGAATATCCAAATTTGCAATTTGCCGTACGACCTGTTCCTCATAATGCAAATTTGCCAGTGCCGATTGCACCTTTAAATTAGCAAGCTATTGATTTGGGAGATAATGGAGATAACGCATCATCAAGCAGCTCAGGAGAACGGTGCACCGATCCCACTTTTACCACAGGTCCCAGTTCCGGCGAGCCACATTTGATTGTTCAAAGTGAATTAAATGATTTAGTACGTGATTTGGGGTTATCCAAGCAACAGTCAGAACTTCTGGGTTCCCGTCTTAAGAAATGGAACCTATTGGCCAGAGAAACAAAAATTACGGATTTCAGAAAAAGAAATGCTATGTTTTCTGAATTCTACAGTATGGAAAATTCGTTATGCGCGTGTACTGATATAGTCAGTTTAATGCAGGAACTTGATATTGAACATTCTCCCCGTGAGTGGCGCTTATTCATAGACTCATCTAAATATAGCTTAAAAGCTGTGTTATTGCATAATGGAAATTTAAAACCCTCTATACTAGTTGCCCATTCAGTTGCAATGAAAGAAAATTATGAAAATATGCGCATGATTTTGGATAAAATAAACTACAATAGTCCTGTGGGGACTTAAAAGTTATAGCGATTTTAGTGGGACTTCAGGGAGGATTTACAAAATATGGCTGTTTTCTTTGTTTATGGGACAGTCGTGCAATAAATCAGCATTATGTAACAAAAATTTGGCCAGAAAGAAGCGAATTTCAAACGGGATCTCAGAATGTTAAATTTATACCTCTTGTTGATCCCAAAAATGTCCTTTTGCCTCCTCTTCACATTAAACTTGGGCTGATGAAAAACTTTGTGAAGGCTTTGAATAAAGATGGTGATGGATTTAAATACATAAGACAAGTCTTTATCCAGTTAAGTGATGCCAAATTAAAAGAAGGCATTTTTATTGGGCCACAAATCAGAAAATTGCTGGAGGATGTCAGTTTTACGGAAAAGCTTACCAGGCAGGAACTCTGAGCGTGGAATTCATTTGTTAATGTAGTAAAAGGATTTTTAGGCAAGAATATGGATGAAAATTATGAACAATTAGTTAATGAACTCTTAGATGCCTATAAAGCTCTTAGTGCCAGAATGTCATTAAAATTTCACTTCCTATGTTTCCATCTGTCATTTTTTCCTAAAAATTTGGGAGCTGTAAGTGACAAGCAGGGTGAAAAGTTTCACAAAGATATCAGAACAATGGAAATTCGATATCAAGGACGATGGGATCCAGCCATGAAGGGTGACTACTGTTGGTTTTTGAAGAGAGAAGATTGGGCACCTCATAAACGGAAAAAATAAAGTTTAATTAGTGTTTTAAGTTAGTATTTTTTTTCGTTAGCTTTTCTCTTAGATGTATGGTATGTTTAATAGGCGAAAACTATAAACATAGTGAATAAACAGGGTTAAGAATTTTCTGAAATAATTTTTTCTATAGAAATTAAGTATTGTAACATTCGATATGGTTCTACAACTCTAACAAGAAAACCCTACGTGCTACAACTTTCTATTTGTCATTTTCGTATTTGGATAGGTCCATTCTATTAGAGTATGCTATTCTGATTTGTGTTACAATAAAAAAAATTTTTTATTGTCGGCTACTGATTAATAGGATATCCAATGTTGGCTATAACTTTTTGGCGACGACGCGACATTGATGAAATTAAATTTTGGATTGTAATAATTGACGTATTCATCCAAATATCGTTAATTTTATCAATTAAGGACTATTTATTTGAGAACCTTGTAATAAGAAGTTTATTTGATATCTTTGAATATGAAGTTCCACCTCTTTCCACAGGTTTTTGATGGAGTTAAGGTCCGGTGATTATGCTGGCCACTGAAAAACCCGAACATTATTCTCCTGAAACCATTCCTGAACAAGGCGAGATGAATATTTCGGGTCATTGTCCTGTTGCAACAAAAATCGCAGAGGCGTCCCACTTAGCATAGGGCAAAATTACGTTTTGGACTATGACTAACTTGCAGTTCAGAAATTTCAGCATTTATCCTTGGTCCTGACAACCACGAATCTCTTTGAGAAATTGTTTTGATTCTCCTACCGATCCAAAATGTAGTTTTCCTGAGCCTCCCTGATTCTGGTATTTTTCTACATGACCTCTTTCATTAAATCGTGAAAATGGTTTCGATACACTGAATTTGGGCATGTTAAGCTGCTTAGAAATTGCAGTCTTACACTTTTCTTCTGAAAATGCTTTTTACGACCATTTGTTTCAACTCCGCGGGGATTGGTTTTCCTTTTGGCATATTTATTTGTACAAAAATAAAAGCTATAAAGCTTAATTAACCCGCAAAATTTTAAATTTAAACTTATCCTTATCGTAAATTCTTTTTCTTTATGTCAAATGAAAAAGTTGCTCTACATTTGTCGTGCTAATAAAATAAATTGTTCAAATAAATTATCACATACCAACTAACTGACTTTTCGAGACGATAACATTGAATCTATGACAGCAGCCTGCTATGATCCCTCAAACTACATGAGTTTTGATTTCACTGGTTGCTAATTGAATTTTAAATATTTAAATATTTGACATTATCATAAAAGATGCTTTTCTTTTATCCGATAGTGTATATTTATTTTTAATTCCAATGATATATTCAAGGTTCTGCGTAATCGATAAATTCACTTTACTGGAAACTCCCATCATTATGAATATTTTCTCTCGAGTTCTCTATCGTGTATAGTTCAAGACTAATTGTTTATATATCGGAATTTATAACTCACTATCGTCCAATATAAATATATTTTGTCTACAACCTATCAAAGATTATAGGTTTTTTTATGTCAAAAGTAATTGTTTATACGACTTATGTTTATTGCACGTCGTCCCTGATAACGTCGAATAAACATATAAAAGAAATCAATCAATATAATTTGCATTCATTACTACACATTATCAAGAAGAAATCTACTTTAAGAAACAAAATAATGGCAAATATCAATTGACTTTATGAAAGTTAATATTAACTTTGCGATTAGAACAATTCTGAATATTGTCATTGCGACTGTACTGGACGTAAATGCTTCCAAACTGATGTTCTGTATGTGATTTTCGTTCACATTTTGCACAATCCCAGGGCGCCCACTATCATTTTTCTGTCTTTGTATTTCCATTTTTCATGCCCTACAGGTTTTTTTATTTTTAATATTTTAAAATTACGGTGCAAATAATTGCTAAGGATCAAAGTGACAAAGGTTTTTCTTCAGTGTGTCCCAGATTCGCTTCTCTATATACGGATCTAAGCTCCTATAGTGCCTACAGCAAAGGTTAAATGAGACATGTTTTAGAAGAAACTTAGCGCGTTCGAGATCTGGCTTAAGATTACGATCGGTCAATTGAATTTCGTTTTTTTTTTTCAGTAAACTGTAATTATTGGGATACCTTTTTAAGACTAATAAGATGGCGTGTAGGACATGTCTCCATCGTCTTTTGTTATCCCGCCACCCGCCTCAACTTTCATTTTTCTTATGGCCGCCATATTTGATTTTTCGATTTTTGGATAGAGCGTAACATTTCCAGTCTAGTGATGTTTCAGAAGTGCACAAAAAAATTGGGTATCATCGAAATATCACAATTCCTAAAGTTAGGTCTCAATTTTTTCAAAGGAGGCCATGACTTATTTTTCACAAGATTACATTAATAAGTAATGTATTAAAGATAGATATACAGATAGAGATACAGGATTGTAAAGTTTGAATTGAAAAATTTTTTTTCATCCCAATTCTGATGCTATTGTAGATAACTGCATGAAATTTGATACACGTCTTCCATGCATTAAGGAGCATACGGATTTACCCTGGTTAATTACATATGCACGCCACTGGTAGAAATTTCAAAAATTGTTGTTAATAAAAAATGCCCTTTTATGCATAAAAGACGTGTATCAAATTTCACACAGTTATTTATCTATAATAGCATCAGAATTAGGATTTAAAAAAAAAATTTTTTTGTCTCCAAAGTTAAGACTTTTAGGTTCATATTAAACTTTTCTCTTAAAAAGGTCCAAGAATCACCCCCCCTTTAACATTAGCACGCAATTAGGAAACTCCCTGTATAGTACTTCAAAATGACGCCCCCTGTACAAAGTAATATGACAGACGGAGACAAACGGTCACTTTTGGCATACCCGAATAGCCCAAAGTCGAACTGAATAAGTTAAAATTTTGATAAATCTTGCTCACTGATGTGTTAATTTTGGAAAAATATGAGTTCTGTAGTTTTTCAAATATTAATTGCAATATTAGATATTTTTTGACACCCCAACAGAAAATTAATTATTTTGAAGCAGTTTATTGACAGCTACTTTATGAACAATTTTACAAAATATATGAAAAAAACTAAGCCATTTTTGACGTTGCCGGCTGTGATTCTAATGGTTGGATTCCTTCTAAATCATTGTCTTCCTCTAAAAATGATGAGGTTTCGTCGTCACTACTTGAAGATCCCAGTGTGATAACTAAATTATCAATAACCGTTTCAATTTTGCCATCTACTTCCCAGTATTTATCTTCAATAGAACGAACAGGTTTAACATACGATTTCCAATTTTCAGCCGATATTGAGATAATGTTATTTTATTTAAATTTTTAATTGAAAGTTCACTGGTGTTGCGCTCTCGAATATATTTTTTTACTCTTGCCCATGCAAGTTCAATAGGGTTGAGGTCGCACATGTGTGGAGGCAGCCTTAAAGGTGTATGACCGAGGTTACGTAAAAGACAGTCAATTCTATTTTTTTTTCTCTAGGCTTGTTGGCTGATATTACTTTATATAATTGATATTTTTTCCATGTTGGATCACATACAAGATTGTTCGATTTAAGCCACGACATCATATGAGCTTTTGCAGAGTATTTAGTTGGCACTTTATCTTCTAGTGAGAATGATAAGACGCATTATCCATTACCACGACTGATTTGGGAGGAATGTTAGGTAAAAGCTTCTCGAGCAACCACTTTTCAAAATTATCTCTATTCATCTGCCTATGATAGTCTCCAGTTGTTGGTCCCGAGTGAAAAACTAAAGCAGCACCTAGAAAGAATCCGGCTTCTGAACCAGCATGAACTATAATAAAGAGACTAGTAGAGCGGATTCCCTGAACAACCCCTGTAATCTACCCAGGTTTCGTCTAGATACACAATATTGCGTTCTTCTTGCCTATATTGCCTTACAGTTGATAGATATTTCACCCGCCACACATAACGACGGATCATTAATCTACGACGACAAAAATAGAAAAAAAAAATCGGCAAAATAATCACAAAAAACCCTGAAAACAATTACCAATATATCAGTCATTAATGCGCCGTATACATTTTTTTTATTAACTCAACCAACAAGTATGAACGAGTCCGCAAACTTTTGTTTTATTTATTCAAGACTAATATCGATCAGTCGCATCTCACGTAGCCTGATATTATTTAGCGTCATACTGTCAAAAATGCAGAACCCCAAAGTTCATAAAGTGAATTTTGAAGCATCAGGTATGTATTTCAATCTGTAATTATTATTTGGAGAACAGTTATATTTACAATAGATATATTATGTGTTTCATGAAATAGTGTTTTTGTTTAAAAAATTCAGTTAAATTTTGACTTTGCCTAGAGTTATAAAAAAAGTTAAAAGGAGTTAAGTGATACTTTTTTGCTTATTTAGAAACACATCTTTTAACGAACAAAAAAACGTAAAATTTGTGTCCCCGTGTTTCCCCCTTTGTGAAATATTGTCCATTTTTTACAGGTAGCCGTGAAAAATTCGCGCCAAACGAAGTGACGCTAAAAAGAAATGAACTATTCACGGTGCTAAAAAATGAACAGTTTTACAAACTATCGTCATTAAAGTGTAATGAACGATTAATGCAGTACATATTAGAAAAGTTTGATGATAGTGAAGTTTCTGTAAACTGTCCTACCAAAGAAATAAAACTTCTAGTCAAAGTGTTTGTCACGCAGTTTTTAAGGAAGTGGCGGGACTGTAATTATATGTTTGAACGTTTTACCAATAAGCACGTGAAATGGCTTGATGAGGACTTAAAACTACAGATTTTGTTACCAGTACCAGTACCAATAGTGCAGAAAAAGCGAGGCAGGCCAAGAAAACCATTCGATGACATTTCTGAACGCAGCAAACAAAGAAATGTTAAAACAATTTTATCCGATCATAACCCTGAGGCACTTTTGTCTGCTGCAGAATCAAGCTTGGTTAAATCAGGCAAGAGAATTACAGCCAAGGTTGTTAAATTGGCCATCCAATCCTCACCTAAAACAGTTAAAAAAATGAAACTGGCATATGATTCGTCGTTCTCAAATGGTATAAAACCGTACAGTCCAGAAGAAGCTTTAGGTCTCTTGGTGGATCTGGGGTTGACACGAGAGGATTACATAACAATGAGGCTTGGAGCAAAGGCGAGGGGGGCTGGTATTTATCCCTCATATCAGGTGATAGCCGAAGCAAAGAGAAAGTGTTACCCTGCAAACATTACTGTAACTGAAAACGGTGCTAAGGTGCCACTTCAAGATCTTCTAGCACACACTACTCAACGCTTGGCACAAGTACAGGCTGATGTGATCACACAGAACATTTCCGAAGAATGTGATACTATCGATGTGTATTATAAATGGGGTCTGGATGGCAGCGGTGGACACAGCGTATACAAACAAAATTTCACGAATAATTCGGAGTATGCTGATTCCAATATAATTTTATGTACGATTGTGCCACTAGAAATGAGTGACTCTCATAGTATTACCAAAAAAATATATTGGAAGAACACGACACCATCATCGACAAGATATTGCCGCCCAATTAGCTTTAAAATAAAAAAAGAAAACGCTCAAAATGTGAGGGAAGAGTACAATGAAGTGCAAACTCAAATATTGCAATTGGAACCCACAATCATCGTTCTAGGCACCAAAGAAATAAAATTTAAACATATTCCCATTTGTACCATGTTGGATGGGAAAACTGTCAACATTTTAACGGACACTTCAAGTTCTCAGGCATGCAATGTCTGTAAGGCTACTCCTGTAGATTTAAACAATCTTGAGAAACTTAAAAATAGAGTTTGCAATGAAGACACCTTTAAATTTGGCATTTCTGTTCTACATGCATACCTCAGATGCTTTGAATATTTATTGCATATAGCCTATAAATTGGAATTAGGGCAGTGGCAAGCAAGGGGTGAAAATGCTAAACAACAAGTCAAGGAAAGGAAAAGTAAAATAACAACTGCATTTTATAAAGAAATGGGCCTCGTTGTTGATCAGCCCAAACAAGGTGGGGGCAATAGTAACGATGGCAATACTGCCCGGAAATTTTTTAAAAACCCGTCGCTTGTTTCCAAAATAACGGGAATAGATAAAGAATTAATAGAAAGATTTTCGAATATACTTACCATTATTTCTTGTGGCCATTATGTTCAAGAAGAATTATTTGCAAAATATTGCTTCGAAACAGCACAAAAGGCTGTTTCCCTTTATGGGTGGTACAAAATGAGTGCCAGTGTTCATAAACTGCTAATACACGGAGCCGATATCGTAAAATCTTTGCCCTTACCAGTAGGTCAACTTACAGAAGATGTAATTGAGAAAGGCCATAAACACTACAAAAATTTAAGACAATATCACTCCAGAAAAACTTCAAGAATCAACACCAATATTGATATTTTTAACTGGATGTTAGTATCTTCGGACCCTGTTGTGACGGATAATCGTAAAAGAGCCAAGATAAATAAAAAACCATTCAGCGAAGTTGTATTAGGTATGCTATTTTTCAATTAACATTTTACGGTTGATAACACTTCTTTTTGATTTTTAGGTATGCTAAGGTTGCCTTCTTTCTGTGGTGATGATGCTGGTGATAATGGCGAACAAGAGTCTGATAATGATGAATCTGATGATAATAATAATGTAGATTAGTTAGGTACTAAATAGTTAAATGAATTGATGTTAGTTAAATAACAATGACATTGAAAATTTCCTTTCTATATTCTTTTTAAATAATTTATTTGAAAAGAAAGAACATCTCTTCGTGGAATAGTTTATAATTGCATGGCAAAACGCTTTGGGCATAAATATTCAGTGCGAACTTGTCAATTTGGCTCTTTAGTGTAGATGTTAAAATAACAAAAAACTGCAAAATGTACAATAAATAAAGGCATGAACAGACTACTTATTACTAACAAAAAACACTTAGAAAACACTAAGGAGCCAACTTGACAAGTTGGCACTGAAGATGATCATTTAGGCTGTAAGCGCTTAGCAATTATAAACTTTTGCATGAAATACAGAGGTTTTCTTTCTTGTCCTGTATTTCTACGTGCATACAGGATCCTTTCTTTTTAGTACAAATTATATACAATAATTATTACTATTATATCAGAGCCTTTAAAACGTAGGTATACATGTATAGTGTTAAAATTATACACAATTATTTAAGTTCTTTTTTTTAAATATTTTGTGTAAGTTGAATAATTTATAGGAAATTCTATCTTATAAAAATCTTACAATACTTTACACAGATATAGTAACTATATTAAATAATACTATTGATTTGAGTTGAATATTTAATTTATTATTAATATATTGTATATATTGATAATGTGGATGTTATTGCAGTATAATTTATTTTGAAATTAAATGTTATGAGTATTTCAAGAATATAATACATAATAATGTATATGGAATGTACTTATTAGAACAATTTTTTTGAAATATTTCGTTTGTTCATCGATCTAGGGGGGGGAGACCGAGCCCCCCCCTCGCCCTAGGATCTTGAAAAATGTACTAGTTTTCATAATACATCAAAAGCCGCGAAAATATGCCATCAAACCTTTCATACCTATTAGACCACCTATACTTTTCCAGTGGGCCCCTCCCCACATTTTTTTCTGGCTCCGCCACTGATGAATCATGAATATTGCTTCTTTTTTAAGCTGATAATTATCAAATATTCCCTTATAAAATGTTTCGGACAGGTATATCAAATATAATCATATTTTATATTTTTGTCGTCGTAAATTAAGGATTCGTCCTTATGTGCGCCAGTGAAAAATATTTGGTCTCTCAATGAGCAATTTTCGTTTATTTTTGCACTTGCGCCAAACGAAACCATTTGATCGTAAAAACCGATTTAAGGTTTTGTACCCGTACCGAAAATCTATTTTGTTCTTTACAGCACAAAGCGGGGGTTTGCAGGTCGGAACCTTCTTGAAGTTTATATAAAAATCCTCCATTGTTCGTCGAATTACTTGAAAATCACCATCGTCAATTTGATCTTTGAATGATAATCGGTGTCTTTTTTTACCAGGAGATTTTAAAGGTGAAGTAGAACATGAGCGATCATTATGTTTTCTTTGAATTTTTCTTACACTACTTTCGGAAACACCAGTGTAAAATGCAGCGCGTTCTGTTCGATTTTAAATTGGCATGGTCAAACTATTATGGTTGCGCTGTGTGCACGTGTTTGTTTGCCCTCCGTTTCACTTGTGTATTTTTGATGGTTTGCTGTCGTTATATGCTGCAATTTTAAGATAAGTACAATCTATATACTTTATTAATATGGACTCTATGTAATTTTTGGCGTCAAACGTGTAAATTTTCCTTAAAATATGAGCTGTTCTGTTTGCCAATCTGAAGTTTCGAAGCGTAAACCTGGGCTTGTTTGCGATGGCTTTTGTAAAGGCCAGTACCACCTAAGTTGTAGCAGCCTACCTCCTGATGCTGCAAAGATCCACGCACTCCCGGGTTTCTTTTGGTTTTGCAAGACCTGCCTAGTAGTGAAACATAAGGAGACTGATCTTAAAGCAACCATCGAGCAGACGGTACAAATTAAGCTCCTAGACATAGAAAAATCCCTCGAAACTTTTAAAAATGACATAAGTAGGAAACTAAGCGAATCTCAACAAGCCGGCATTTCTAGGGATTCTGGGACGTATGCTCAAATTGCTAATAAGTCTGCTGTTGTTATTAAGCCGAAAGAGCCACTGAAGTCCGGTACTAGTGCCAAATCCGAGACATTCTCGAAGATAAGTCCATTTGACTCGTCCATTGCTGTCAACAACGTGCGTTCTAGAAGAGATGGAGGCATTGTGGTTGGATGTAAGAATGATGAGGCTGTTTCAAAATTCTGCAATTTGGCTAAAGATAAACTAGCCGAAAATTTTGAAGTGAAAGAAGTAAAAGTCGCTCAACCGAAAATCAAGATTGTGGGTATAACGGAGGACCTTTCGGAGGAGGAACTAATTCAGTGCCTGAGGATCCAAAACGAACCTTATATCTGTGCAGACTCTGAGTGTAAAATACTTAAATACTGGCATATTAAGAAAGACAAAAAAATTTTTCAAGCGATTGTTCAACTGGATCTTTTAACTTATGACCGTCTTTCAGATAAAATATCAAATAGTCGTGCTAGATACTTAGTGGTTGGTTATGATAGATGCATTATTTATGACGCGGTTGAACCCGTAAGGTGCTTTAATTGTTCAGGCTACAATCATACTTCTAAGAACTGTACTTTTAAAAAGGCTTGTCCAAAGTGTTCACAAGAGCACGACCTATCGGAATGCAACTCTTCCGCTGCTTCAAAATGCGTAAACTGCGTCGATTTATCAATTAGAACCCCTAATGATACTGTTGATGTCAATCATGCTGCATGGGATAAAACTTGTCCCATATATCTACGGAAGTTATCTGGGGTCAAGGCTCAAATACTTAATAGGCAGTAGCAATCACAGCGCATATGCGTGTACGAAGCGTACCGGTACACTTAGACGAATGTCTGCGCAAGTCAGAAGTCTGACGATTTAGTTCAATTAATCGACTTCGACTCGCACCTTCAGAGTCAAACGGTGAATTGTCAATCTGTCCGAAATAATGTTAACTTTACGCTGTACTATCAGAACGTTCGTGGTCTCAATACCAAAACGCACGACTTATTTAATGCATCATATTGCTTTGACTTTGATCTAATTGCTTTTACGGAGACATGGTTGACACCACAAGTGTTTGACAGTGAATTATTCTCTAATAAATATTCAATTTTCCGTTCTGATCGTAGAACTTCTCTTCTCAACGTCAGTAGAGGCGGAGGTGTACTTTTTGCAGTCAAACAATATTTTACGGCCACAATTATTAAAACAAATCTTGTCTCAGATACATTCCCTAGTATAGACATTTTGGGATTGCGCATCACTCGGAGATTTTTCGAAATTATTGTAATTGTTATGTATATTCCGCCTACTTTCGCAGCATATGAGGAATTATTTGGGATTCTTATTGCCTTGCCTGCTTTAAATATGGATTTAGATATTATATTTTTAGGTGATTTTAATATTCCGGAATACCGAAAAAATATGAATATAAGCGATATCGTGTGTAGCTCAAAAATGCAAGCCGTTAATAAATTCCAAAACTTCTTTAATTTCAAGCAATTAAATACGATAGAAAATTGTAATAAAAGGCTTCTTGATTTAGTTTTTTGTACCCTAAAATCCTGTTGTGTAACTGAATCTGATGAGTCAGTGATATCCATTGACTTACATCACCCCGCTTTATTAATTTCTTTTCCGTTTTACATTCACAAACAAAATAAGTTTAAACTGAAAGAGAATTTAGCATATAATTTTAAAAAGGCCAATTTTCCGAGAATGTACCAGCTTCTGTCCGAACATGATTGGTCGTTCCTTAACGAGGAACCTAATGCTAACCATGCGGTCGCAGCATTTTATCAGCACTTAGATATTATTTTCGGAGATACAGTTCCGATAACGCAGGCTAAACATAGTAAATATCCTCCTTGGTTTACAAGTGATATACGGATTTTATTAAAAAAGAAGGAATCCCAGTGGCGTACGTATAAGCGGTGCAAGCGAGTAAATGATTATGAAGCTTTTAAACTAACCAGGCGGACGGTAAAATATCTCATTAACATATCCTACCAATCCTACTTAGCTAATGTAGAAACAAAATTTAAGAGTAATCCCCAGTCATTCTGGTCCTATATAAATTCTAGGAAGTCATGCGGTACTCTGCCTTCTACGATGTCTTACCTAAATTCCGAACTGAACAACCCTATGGACATTGTTAACTCATTTGCAAATATGTTTAAGGAATCTTTTATAACATCTACTGATTATGCGCACACATATGATTCAAATATTAGTCATGTTTTAATTTCATTGTTTAACATAACGCCTGAAGCCACTGAAACTGCATGTAAGAAACTAAAAGTTAAATTTACCACTGGGCCTGATCTTATCCCTTCATTTATTGTGCGAGACTGCGCAAGTGCTTTTGCCAAACCTTTAGCAGTTATTTTTAATTTATGTGTGCAAAACTGCACTTTTCCAGATGTATGGAAAAAATCAAAAATCTGCCCAATCTTTAAAAAAGATGATAGGAGTAAAATAGAAAACTATCGACCTGTTGCTATAATATGCAATTTTAGCAAAGTCTTTGAATTTGTTATTCACGCCCAGTTATCTTTTTACGTTACTCCTCTTCTAATTGATCAACAACATGGTTTTGTATCTGGTAGATCGACTGTAACAAATCTTTGTACTATTACTCAATACATTGCTGAGAGCCTGGATTGTAATACACAGGTTGACGTTATTTTTACAGATTTTTCTAAAGCGTTCGATCGTCTTGATCACGGTATCCTACTTACTAAATTATCCAGTTTTGGCTTTTCGGGAAACTTGGTTAAATTTTTGCAAAGCTACCTTTTAAGTCGGTCTCAATTTGTGCAGTATCGGTGTCATATTTCAGATACTTTTGTTGCCACGTCGGGTGTTCCCCAGGGGTCTGTCCTGGGTCCCTTATTTTTTAACATTTTTATAAATGACATCGTTAACGGTATGAATAATAATTGTTTGCTTTATGCTGATGATTTAAAAATATTCCGCACAATTGACTGTCTTGATGATTGCCGGAACTTGAGTCTTGATCTTCTTACACTTGGTCAATGGTGTGAAAAAAACAAACTGTCCCTTAACATCAATAAATGTAATGTTTTAACATTCAGTAGAAGTAGAATTCCTATGCAGTATGAGTATCATATGGACGGTGTTGCTCTGAAACGAGTTGAAAATTTTAAAGACTTGGGAGTCATATTTGATAGCAGGTTTTCATTTATCCATCACATCGAGGATATTGTTGCCAAGTCTTATCGGATTTTAGGATTTCTTATACGATCTAGCCGGGAGTTCAAGTCATCTGAAACCTTGTGCTCACTTTTTTATTCTCTGGTTCGTAGTAGGTTAGAGTATGCCTCCTCTGTTTGGCACCCTAATTATCAAGTGCATATTGACAAATTAGAAAGCGTGCAGTATAAATTTTTAAAATTTCTGAGTTTTAAAATTGATGGGTCTTACCCACCTTTTGATATTTCCCGACAAAGTCTACTTTTAAGATTTAAATGGGACACCCTTGAGAAAAGAAGACAATATTTTCTGCTCATATTTCTGTACAAGTTAATAAATAATAAAATGTCTGCTCCTAATCTGCTATCTCAAGTTACTTTTCACGTGCCCGCTAGATCAACTCGGTCATCACCATTATTCTACCTTCCAAAATCTAGAACGAACGTTTTAAAATTCTCCCCACTGCACAATATGTATTCTATTCACAATCGCTTGAAGGATTATTTGGATATTTTCCATTGTAATGATAAAAATATTAAATCTGTTAGTTCTAGTTATTTATAATTATATAGTATGTTCAATATTTGATAAGTTATTTTAGTTTTAGTTATTTAACTATATATGTTAGCTATTTGATAATTTATATTGCTGGATATATATTTGTTTATCTGTATAACTTAATATTTGCTGTGTATCCTGCCCAATAATAGGGGCTACTGCCCTGTGGGGTAGTGTAAATAAATAAATAAATAAATTATTTTCAGCTTCTCTAGTACAGGCCTCTATAACGCTCGTAATAACTTCACGTGTACCGCTTCGAATTGTTTTTCCTCTTTTGCTCGCCATCGTTACTTCGAAATAATAACTGAAATTCAGCGCAACCCATTTATATAGAAGTAAAAACAAATGCTCGAAATGTATAGGCGCCACTGAAAATAGCTAGATCCTTCTAGCGGCAAGTGCATGGAGACTCTAGGCACATGCCAATTATAAGTGGACCAGTGCGAAATTTACTAAATCCTCGATTAATTTTCCATACCGCTTAGCTGGCGCTCTTTATAGGTGAAGCGGCAAACTATTACAACAAATAAAATAACATAAAATTTATTTGCGTAAACAAATTTTACTTTTCCGCTTGCTTAAGACTATGAACCTTTATTTTAAGGACCGCCCGGTTTTCTTTCGTGTCCCGCACTTTACCAAAATTTTACTTAGAAATCAACTACGGAATACTTGATTTTTGTGAAAAATTTCAGGTAAATTATATAAGTAGTTTTTTTTTAGTAACAATTTTTCTACAATTCACTGGACCGCTATTTTATTCCGCCATATTGAATTTTTACCAAAATGTAACCATTTGATCCCCTTATACCCCTGATTTTTTACTAAAATTTGAAGTGAATCGGATAAGTAGTTTTTGAGTTATGCCGCGTATAGGTAGGCCGACAGAATTAAGAAAACATGTTTTTAAAACGAAACGTAAACAACTGTAAAAACCTGGGAGGGTGATTTTTTTACGATTATAATATTTCCTTTTTACGAGGGAAGTAAAAAGAAGGAAAAAAATCACAAGATTGAAATTTATTTTACTTGCTTTTTTTTAATCAAATGTTTACAGTTTAGAGTCAGATTCTTCTGTTTAAGGGCAATAAACGTTATGCCAAAGAAACTGAGTGGCGTCTAATTATAAAACTATGAATATTCTTGGATTACTTCCATCCGACAAAGAGCTGTCTTTCGCAGAGGTCTGCTTGTTTGAGGGAAATTAATTTTCCCCTCAATCAGCACTCGTTAAAAATATAAAAGATTCCGCACTTTTCTTACTGAAGGTAGCCATCGGTTGGATTTTCAATTTTTTTATTTGTTGTTATTGTCGATGTTGATCTCAGGCTCTGATGGGCACAATCTAAGCTTATAACTAGATTTTAAATACAGGATGTCAAAGTTAGAAATTTGCCGTTATTGTCAATATGTTTACTTAATTTTTACGACTATTGGAACAAGTTGTGTTAACTACAGTTAAAATTAAAATCAAAAGTTATTTATATACAAGGTAAGCCATGAATGTGCGTGCCATCGCAGCCGAAACGTCGGAAAGTAATTCCAATTTGACAAGGTTTAAACCCAAGAGCCCTGATTTCTTAAAAAAAAAATAGGTAATTGTCTTAAAAAGGACGAAATATTGTACTTCCTTACCGAATGTTTAGAACACAACTACACTCATGGAAATTTGAAACGACTCAGACAAAATTTGAGAAATATTTGGATTATGATATTTTCTTGATTTTTCAAGCGATTTAAATAAACTTTTTTTTTGTTATAAAAGTATATTATTAGACTTTATTCTTGGGTAGAATGTTTGACATAAAACACAATTAACGCCTATATACAGGGTGATTCAAACACACGTGTTTTTTACCCAAAATATAACTACATTTCTGAGTTAAACAGCAAATCCCAAAATTATGCTTATTATGTCAAATGATAGCCCCAATTTTGCTATAAAACGTGCTTTTTAAAAATCTTTGCTAACTTATTCCGTTTTTAAACTATGGAAGTTTTTCTAAACACCTACATAATTGTATGATGTTTTGTACATTTTTAAAATAAGTAAAGGAGCTTTTGAATCAAAAACGCATCGATTGTCATCTGTCACCCACAAGATTCAATAGTTTATTCAAGCTTTTGTTTTGTGGGTTTGTTATTTAAAAACGCTTTAAAATATTATCAAAATGCCCAGATATAATGCAAACGAACTTATGCGAGCAATCGGTATGCAAGAAAGTGGCTGAAAGGTTGTGTATTAAACAAAGTGTTTTATCGAAAGCATGGCGCAGATGTGAAAATACTGGTCCAGTGCAATATAACCAGAGTCTATATATATTCTAAATAGTCCAAGCACTTGGCTATTCTGCAATAAATTTCCCCCTTGCCGACGCGCTTCCCGCACCAACGAACCACCGGTTCTACCTGTCGCACACTGGTCGATTTTTACGGAAACGTGGTAAAAAATAGAAACATTAAAAATGTTACTGAGAACAGAGAGAACTCATTTAATAATGATAGTTACACTTATTTAAAATAGTTTTTACTGGATATGATAATGTTTGGAGGAGTATCTTGGACCCCTGGGACTACAGAGACCATTTAGTGAACGTAAAAAATAAAGAGCAAATTTTGAAATGTATTTCCAACCTTAGTTTTAAGTAGCTGTTCTAGTAAATCATTACCTCTTTGTTTATAGTCATTTACGCTTATGTATATTATTTGGGATTATAAAAAATTGTTAAAATCCACATTTATATACAGGGTGTACTCACAAGATCATTACTAAAAACATAAATCAAATATACTTACTGTCTAGTTATGTGTATCCCTAAAGTAAAACTCTAATTTCTACACATTAGTCTCCATTGTGTTAATAGTAATTTAATTAATAAATATTAATAGTATAAAACAAAAATTTAAAATTACTTATGTCTAGTTATGCCTATTCCCCAAAATAAAACATAAATTCTTAAACGATAAATTATGTCATCATTATACATGTGAAAATTATGTAAAATTTTAAATATCCAAATTTACAGGGTATAGTCACAGAATAAGTATTAAAAATATACAATAAAAATACCTACTTAGTTATGTCTCGTTGTACTTCTTGTTGTTGTATTTCTAAAATAAAACTTTAACTCCTAAACATTAGATTTTTCAGCACTGTGTATGTATATTTAAAGCAAATATTATACAAAATATCATTGTATCGTAGAATTGAATATGTAAATATGTAATGTTTATTGGGTTCTTTATTTTGGATTGTTTGAACTATCATTCACTATTAGAGGCCTAAGTAATTCCAGTGCCTCAGGAAAGAATGTCTTAATCTTTTTTTGTGCTAGTGCTCTTAAACTCAGTATAAAAGGATCCGAGGAGAAAAAAAGTCGATTTATTACATCTTTTAAACTATCAGTTCTCGAAGTCTTCCGGGAAAAATCCTTCCTATATTTTTTTATGTCTTTATTCCGGGCTTCTTGTGCCTCCTTAGATAATTGCCCTATTGGAATAAGCGAGTTAATTATGCCTGATCCGTGAATCAAATCCTTATGCACGGTAACAGGCATAACATACCAGGGATACAAAGATACAAAAAGTTTTGCTGTTTCTAGTGAATATTTTTTGAATTCATCTATATTAATATCAAATCCTGACGACAGAGTTTGCAATAACACATGAAATTTTGTAATTATATTAAAATAAATTTTAGTTATTTCTACATCCTCAAAAAATCTCCACGCTGTGTTTCCATTATTGGAACTACCGAAACCTGGCTTCGGTTTGTCTACAATTAGCCCCATCTGAGAACGAAGTTGTTCCTGAATATGTTTCTTTGATTCTAAAACTTTTAACTTATCTTCCGCACCTCTAGCTTGCCACTTGAAAATGCTCGTTTTATAAGCTAAATGTAAAAGACATTCAAAGAAACGTGTCCAGGCGTGTAATGTTGAGAGTCCATATTTCAAATTATTGTCAGCAGTCGATCTTTGAATAACAGCATCAATATTATTGATGTCCCTGGATGTGACCCCACAAATATATGAGTTGAACTATTTGATGTTAGAGCATTGCAAACTTTGTCGTCAATCATTGTGAGATATAGTTCAAAATGTACCGTTATTCTTTTATTATTAAGAATATACTTAAAAGGAACAACTTTGTTTATTTGATCATCCATATTTTTCTTTTCCTGCATAGTCATTTCTATTGTTTCATGGGCGAATTGTAAGTTAAGTGGCCTAAAAAATTGAGGAGATGAAGATCTTGGATTTTGCCAGATGATGGACTCAAAGTTTCTGGGCTCGTTGCATACCAGTTTAATAGGCACTAAAGATATTATATTCATTACAAATTTTTTTTCTCTACGTTTTTGGACTTTTTGACAAATTAGTTGGACACCCTGTACAGAGGTATTTGGCTTAATTTCGTTTTCAACATTGATTTATTCTATTTAACAAACAAATACAGTGAGACATTCTATAACTAATGATAAATCTTGCATGACATCATTTAAACACACTACATATTAATGCAAAGTTCGATTTTTAGACCCAAGACGCAATTTAATTTTAAATTTTATAGAAAAAACTGCAAATATCTGCAAAATTTTGTTTTTGGATACTTACGATAAGTAATCATAGAAGTTAAAAAATTATATTAGAAACCGGGATCTGAGGCGGAACATAAACAAAAAGCTTTCTATAATATAGGTTCCTTAAAAAAAAGTTGCAATTTGCAGACATTGAGATTTTGGACTTAAGTTTCCACTACTATCCTACTTATATCTAAAACTTATACATATTTTGTAACTACATACCTTAAGATTTAACATCCACCGAAAATAAGTATCGATCCAGGTAATAACTTTTTTGTAGCAACTATTAAAATTTTATACTTTTTTCAGATTATAGTCTTACAAAGCATTACCTGCTGACATATTTCTATTTTGACGTCTGCTGTCAGTGAACGACAAATGCTGGAAAGAATTTTTTCACAGCCAACTTGTTGTTTGCAATATTGACTTTAAATTTAGGACATTTTTGGTCATGTTGAGATAAATAAATTTTATGCATTTATGCCGTGATTCCAGGCAAATCGACCAGTGTGTGTCGGTCGGCTGGTCACTTCGCAGTGGTTAGGTACGCGGTGTCTTAAGATTTTAAACCTACATGTTTACGGAGCGTTGTACGCAGTGAGCAAAAATATAGAATTTGGAATAACGGTGCGTTTAAATGTAAACTTTTTACTTCCCTCATAAAAGAGAAGTATTGTAATCGATCTTCACGTTTCTGGGTCCTTAGATGACGAAAAACATGTTTTTTCAATTCCGTCGGTCTGTCTGTTCGCGGCGTATCTAAAAAACTACTTACCCGATTAACTTGAAATTTTCGTCAAAAATTAAGATTCAGTTTTGTAAAAATCTAATATGGCAAAACAAAATGGCGGCCTAGTGAAATGTTAAAAAAATTAGTATTAAAAAACTACTCATCCAATTTACCTCAAATTTTGCAAAAACATCAAGTATTTTGATCGAATCAACTGATAACATTTTGGTCCGAATCTAAGATGGCGGAACAAAATGGCGGCCTAATAAAATATTTAAAAATTTAGCTTGAAAAAACTGCTTAAAGCTTGATTTGAAATTGTGTGCCATAACTACTTGTGGTATAGGTAAGTAAGTAAGTAGTAATTAGTCAACTAGTAAAATAGTGGTACTAAAACAAGATGGCCGAACAAAATGGCGGTCAAATAAAATCGTGAAAAAATCATCCTCTCAGGTTTTACATCTTTACGTTCTAGTGTCCATAGATGCCAAAAAATATGTTTAATTAATTCCGTTCGTCCGTCTGTCGGTCTGCCTGTCTGTTTGTCATTTCTCGGCGTGGCTTAAAAACTACTTAACCGATTGACTTTATATTTTAGTCAAAAATTAAGGGTCATATGGCATCCCCATATGGTAATATTTTTGTAAAAATCCAATGTGGTGAAATAAAATGGCGGCCTAGTGAAATGTTAAAAATTATTATTAGAAAACTACTCATCCAGTTTATCTCAAATTTAGCAAATGTAAGTATTATGTTGAAATCAACTAGTATTATTTTGGTACGAATCCAAGATGGCCCAGAACTACTAAATAGATCTTTTTCAAATTGTGTGCTATAGCTAATTGTAGTATAGGGTAAAACTAGTAAAACTGTGTTACTAATTCAAGTGGCGGAACAAAATTGCGACCAAATAAAATTTTTGTATTAGTGAAAAAGTCACCCTCTTAGGTTTTTCATATCTTCACCCTAGATGCGAAAAAACATGTTTTATCAATTCCGTCGGTCCGTTTGTCGGTCTGTCTGTCAGTTCGCGATTTAGCTTAAATATTATTTACCCCATCAAATGGGGATGATGTGGTAATACTTTGATAAAAATCCAATATGGTGGAACAATGTTAAAAACATGTTGTTGGAGTGGTGTATTATTTCGTGTTAAAATCCAGCAAAAAAGACAGGTCTTTTTTTAAATTGTCGACGTTTCGCAACTTAATTTTTGCATCCTCAGGACATATATAGATTCTATATCCTGCATGAAACCCATACCATCAGTCTTTACCTATTCTGTTTCCGTTGGAATTTGAACATTTGATATCGGCGCCAAACGAGACCCAGTTCCCGCTACATCACCTATTAAATTTAGAACTATTAGTTTTAAGAATTAGCCATTTAAGTGTTATGTTATTAGGATATTGCTTTTTTTAGGCAACATGTATTCGTGTTTACTATTTCCAAGAACTTGCTAGAATGTTTTTGAAGTAATTGCTGGAAGTTCTTTCCATCATTTCGCAAATATAATTAATACATTTATTTTAAATTTGTTGTTAATACCTATCAAATTTAGTGCATAAATTAACTTTTTATTAAGTTGAACATCTACTATTCTAAATATTAATATGAATACCTGAAGTAACTATACAGTTATTGATCGTTCCCGGTGGATGTATTCATTGTGATAAAATAACGCGCGGCCTCGTATACCTCGCATCTAGCTGTTAGCTGCAGGTGTTCGCTGTGATTTACGACCGGTCGCAAAAAAATCCTGCTTTTTGGAGCACAACAAAGGAGTGATATACCCATGGAGAAGTGGCTGTGAACAAAAAAACCCCTAGGACAGACAGTTACATTGTATCTCAAGCTCTTTCCGAGAGGACTATTACGTCCACAAAAATTAAAACTCATGTCTAGGTAAAACAAAATGTAACCATTTCTACAAAAACCATTGGAAATCGGTTACATGGAGCTCATTTAAATTTCCGACGGCCCTATAGGCATCCTCACTTATTAAGAGAACACAGAACAAGATTTTGAAGAATAACATACCGCAAGTAGCTGACAGATTGGGCAACAATTTCATTTATGTGGACGATAATGCTAGACCACATAAGGCAGGACGAGTTAACGAATTTTTAGAAAATCATCAATATAATAATCAAATCGAACACATATGGGATGCTTTAAAGCGGCGTTTGAATGCTCGAGCAATACCTCCTAGAATTATCGATGAATATATAAGAGGGTGATTTTTTTTTTCACGATTACTAACATTCTATTTGGCCGTCGTTTTGTGCCGTCATCCTGAATTCATACCACAATTATAGCAGTTCATCTCTATACTACAATAATTAATTATTGCACAAAATTTGAAATCAGTCTATTAAGTAGTTTCTTCAGGCAAATTTTTTTAAAATTTATATTAAGCCGCCATTTTGTTTTATCATCTTCGATTCGTACGAAAATTTTACGAGTAAATTACTACATAGCATTTTTTTTGCAAAATTTGAGGGAAATTGGATAAGTAGTTCTTTAGTAATATTTCATCAGGGCGCCATTTTGTTTCGCCATATTAAAATTTAATAAAAATTTTTCTAGGTCATCCCCTTATGACCATTAATTTTCGTCAATCAAGTAAGTATGTTTTTAGCTATGCCGCGAACAGACACATCGACAGACAGACAGACGGACCGACAGACCGACGGAATTGAGACAACATCTTTTTCGGCATCTAGGGACCTTGAAATACAAAGATCTGAAAAAAACCTCGGAGGGTGTTTTTTCATGATTACAATACCTCTTTTTTATGAGGGAAGTAAAAATTTAGTAAATAACCTAGAACCAGCTACTTAAATCAAAATAACTACATATACTATTATTAATGGACAAGTAGCCCAGGTGTGTGGTTTACTTAGTGACAAGTCCCACACCTGTAACAAGATTTGCCACGATCTTAGTAAAAATGAACCCAGCACAAAACTCTATGTTGCCACCTACAATATACGAACAATGAGTTCAAGCGAACGCCTAGAACAAGAATTAAGTCTTATCAAATGAAACATCTTTATATTGGTTTATGTGTAACTAGACTGAGAGGCGAAAAATGCACCACACTTAAAACTGGACATCTCTTGTACCAAAACAACAAAGAAACAAAGGCGCATATTGCTAGAATAGCAGTAATGATACATATGAACATAAAACATCTGATGACTAAAATAAAAACGATATCACCCAGGGTTATGTATATAGTTTTATGGATATCAATACGCTATAGTATACAAATTATCCAAGTATATGCACCAACAAGTTCATCGTCAGAAGAAGAGGATCTTACATTACATTACATTACCAACAAGTTATAGGAGATTTTAATGCTAAAGTAGGTACCACATTTTCGAAAGACAGAAGGTCATATACAGGAAATTTTGAACTCAGCCTAATCTTATCTTAACACCGAAATATTGTATTGTATGAATACCTTTTTCCAAAAACCAGTAAAAAAAAAGGTGGACTCGGAGAAGTCCCGGTTGATCCGTTAGAAATGAACTAGACTATATTTTGTCAAGTCACAAATATATAGTAAAGAATGTGGCAATCTTAAATCATTTCGACACAGGTAGCGACTATAGACTGCTAAGGGCCCCAGTGGAGATATGTACCAAATTGCAACACAACAAACTTATTAAAAAACCACGCTTCCCTATCGCAGAAGTGCTAACACAAAATGTGAAAAAATATCAACTAGAAATTAACAAAAAGCTATCCAACAGAGAAAACATGATCAACATGGATATCAATAATCTAGAAACCAAAATTAGAACCGATATCGCCACAGCATCTAAAAACGCATGTACAGGGTGTCCAATTTTGGTTGTAAATGCAAGGTATCTCCGTTATTTGCAAATATTTAGGGTTGAGGTTTTCGCGACACCGTGCCACTTTTTTGTCAAACTCAAGCTGCCGTAATCAGATTTTCCATAGCCCGCCTCGTTTCGGAGATACAGGGCCAAATTGAAAAAGTTGCACTTTGGGACACCCCTCGTATCTCGGTTATCTTTTAACGTATCGAAAAGGTAAAAACTGGCTCTTATACAGTTTTTTACGTAGAATCCAGTGGCGTAGACAGATTTTTACTCGGGGCCGTCGTTTTTGATACATGACCCAGTCACGTTTTTTTAAATGGGACACACTGTATATCTTTACGGAGTCCAATTCGTCTTATTATGAGCCTTTCAAAAATATATGGTTATTTATACTCATTTTAAAAAATAAGGCTGCAATTTAGGTTTGTAATAATATCTATCTATATTTTTCATAGTAAGCCATGGACTGATTGTCAAAAATGGCTTTTTCACTGCTTTGTCATAAAGTAAATGAAGTTTTGATGTTAATACTAATAGACGTGTTAAATTAGTCGCTCTGATTATTACTTTTTAACAAATGGCTGCAAATCAATTATTTGAAAACTTTGAGCAATATGATATGCTGACCTGTTTCATAGAGAGTCATGAAAATATAAATGCTGCTTTTGAGCTTTATTTCATTAAGTAATGTTTTATTTTCATAATTATTATTGCAATCTTTTTTAAAACTTAAACTTTTATTATATAGATATCCGGAAAGGACGCAGCCAAATAAATTAATGTTTTATAGGCTGAAATCAAATTTAATGAAATCGTGAGGTTGATGAAATTAACGTCTTAGCAAGTGTAAATGTAACGCATGTAAGGTCCTGTAAAAAAATAGAGAATGAAGTGGATGTAATCAAGTCTCGGGTTTAAACGATTTTGAACAAACACATGTATAAACCTTATAAAGTCAGAGTTGTGCAAAATCTACATCCTGGAGATGCAGAACGATGTATTGATTTCTGCCAGTGGTATTTACAAAAAATTAATACTAACCAAAACTTTGGAAGGGCGGTTATATGGTCCGACGAATCGTATATAAGTAGTGCTGAATATTTAATAGGCACAATACGAGACACTGGTCACCTGAAAATCAACATTTGATATTTCCATGCGAGCAACAAAGAAGATTTGGCTTTAATGTCGCTTGTTTTGTACTAGTAACCAAAATAAAATTTCATATTTTTGAAGAAAGTCTCACTGCTAATCGCTACCTTGAAATATTGCAAAATATATTGCCAGAAATCATAGAAGATGTCCCTTTAGTACATGTGAATCAAATATATTTCCAACAAGACGGAGCTCCAGCACATAACTCCCAAATTGTGAGACGGTATTTAGAAGAGAACTTCCCCGAACGCTGGTTCGGAACGCACGGACCTGTTCGATGGCCTTCTAGGTCGCCTGACCTGTCCATATTGGACTTCTTTTTATGGGGTCACCTAAAAAATTTAATTTTTCGTACCCGACATAACACAGTTCAAGACCTGCGTAACACCATTGAGCAGACATTTTTGCAAATACAAGCACACAATGTAGTCATTTCAAATGCACTGGGTAAAATTGCAAGAGTGTGTGAGAGATGTCTAAGAGAAAATGGAAATCAGTTTGAGCAGTTCTTTTGAACATGGCTAATTACGAAAAATAGATATACTTAATATATTCTTAAAAACTTAAACTGTAGCCTTATTTTTAAAATAAGTATAGATAACTATATATTTTTGAAAAGCTCACAATAAGACGACTAGGACTACGTAAAAATATACAGGGTGTCCCATTAAAAAAAAAACGTAACTTTGGGTCATGTATCAAAAACGACGGCCCCGAGTAAAAATCTGTCCACGCCACTGCATTCTAGCTCAGAAGCAGCATTTATATTTTCATGACTCTCTATGAAACAGGTCAGCATATCATATTGCTCAAAGTTTTCAAATAATTGATTTGCAGGCATTTGTTAAAAAGTAATAATCAGAGCGACTAATTTAACACTTCTATTATTATTAACATCAAAACTTCATTTACTTTATGAAAAAAGCAGTGACAAACCCATTTTTGACAATCAGTCCATGGCTTACTATGAAAAATATAGATAGATATTATTACAAACCTACATTGCAGCCTTATTTTTTAAAATAAGTATAGATAACCATATATTTTTGAGAAGCTCATAATAAGACGAATAAGACTCCGTAAAAATATACCGGGTGTCCCATTTAAAAAAACGTGACTTTGAGACATGTATCAAAAACGACGGCCCCGAGTAAAAATCTGTCTACGCCACTAGATTCTACGTAAAAAACTCTATAAGAGCCAGTTTTTACCTTTTCGATACGTTAAAAGATAACCGAAATACGAGGGGTGTCCCAAAATGCAATTTTTTCAATTTGGCCCTATATCTCCTAAACGAGGCGGGCTATGGAAAATCTGATTACGGCAGCTTGAGTTTGACAAAAAAGTGGCATGGTGTCGCGAAAACCTCAACCCTAAATATTTGCAAATAACGGAGATACCTTGCATATACAGCCAAAATTGGACACCCTGTACAGCAACCAAAAATGTAAATACAAAAATAGGACCAAATACAAAAAACTCATGGAGGAACGTAGAAAACTAGATGAGGGAACACCGGAGCATACAGAAATAAATAAATAAATTAGAAAAAGAGTTAGGCAGGACTTAAAAAACTATAACACACGGATGATAAAAACAACAATAGAATCCGACAAAAATAAATTTGAAAATTCTTAAAACGGCTAATAGAGCTGGACGACCTGAAATCCACCATTTGATGTCTTCAACGGAATCATCAAGGAAGACAAAAATGAAATAAGTCAAATTGTTAAAGATTTTTACCATTTACAAATAAAAAAACCCAGAACCCACTAATACAACTCTTAAAAACATCATAAACGTTGGCTCTGAAGAACTCCCTGAAAAGATGTTATAGCACGATCGAACATATTCATTTCGCTCTTTAATAGAAAAATGCGCTGAGTATAACGAACCATTACAACCGGCGTTCGTTGACTACAACAAGGCTTTTGACTCTGTAGAATTGTGAGCCATTTTTATGGTCATGAATGCTTCAAGATGTAGAAACCTACTTGAGTACATATAAAACAACGCAACACTTACAGTCAACATCGCAGACGACCTCAAAACAGACAAAATACCGGTAGAAAGAGGACTTAGACAAGGTGACACTATCTCTCCAAAATTTTTCACTCTTGCTCTAGAAGGTGCCTTCAAAACGTTTAAGGGGGAAAATAAAGGAATTAAAATTATCAGCCAAAATATCACCGAACTTCAGGACATGTTAGAGAAACTAGAAATAAAATGCGCAAAAATTGGACTATCAATGAATTTGAGCAAAAAAACAAAAATCATGTCACCGGAGAATCAAATCATACGATTGGACAATAAAATCGTAGAATATATTGACGAATACGTGTACCTGGGACAGATGATCAAATTAAGATGTAGGAAGTAACCTTAGAGATCATGTCACAAACGAGGAAATCAGACGAAGAACTAAGGTTGAAGATGTCATAACCCGAATAACGAAGCAGAAAAGGAGCTAGGCCAGACATGTAGCGAGACAATCCAACCATCGATGGGCAAAGCACATAATACAGTGGAGACTCCGCCTACATAAACATAGTGTTGATAGACCTCAGACACGGTGGATCGATGACATTAAGCCAGGGTCGTGCGGTGAAATTTTAAGAAAGGGAAGCAATTTTTAGAAACTGACCTATTTGTAATGTAATTCGATTCTTCGATCATTTTTTGAAATTCGTCAATGACGTCATCATAAAAACGTCGATGCCCCGACATATTTTGGAGAAGTTTATTTTCAATGGACAATAGCGATGTATGCGAAAGTCTCTCCTGCCTCGTTGAATTTCTCACGAAATTTTTTATACGTTTAAGTGTTGAAAAATTGCGTTCTGCTGATGAACTTGTGGCAGGTAATGCCAATACTAATGCACACAATTTCGACACTTCGGTGTAGGCATCTTCCAGCTCCTCGTCTTTTAAAAATTGCATTAGTTCCTTAGCGTTATTTTTTGCGTAATGCCATCAGTTTCGTAAATCACTTTTAGTTCAGATCGCAGTAACACTCGGTCGAGGAACTGGCTGAATGAAGAAGAAGAAATTTAAACGCATCTTCTTTTTAGTTTGTAATATATTAAAAAAGTAATATATTAAAAACATTGTCCTAGAATGGAAATATTTCTGAAAATATGTTCAACAAATAATTAAAATTAAAATCTCGTTTCAAACAGTCCAAAAACCCCTTCGAACTATTTATTGCTTCTGAGTCCCATGTTTCATTATTTCCTATTATATTCTCAAATAGTTCAATCAGTGATTCACGATTTTCAGATACTGTAAACACAAGGAGCTACTTTGGGCAATTGTTTGTGGGCAATGGAGTACAAAGCTTGTGTACGTTTTGCTGACTTGGAAAAAAAGCAGCCATGCCACTTAAAGTAACGAAAAATACTTTACACTCTTTAATGTGATTGATGGCCTAGGATAAAACTAAATTTAATTTATGAGCAAAACACTGCACAAACACAGCACTTGGGAAACTTTCTCGAACTTTAGCTTGCAGACTCCCTAATTGTCCTGCCATCACAGCAGTTCCAACATAGCTTTGAGCAATTAATTTTTTCTCTCCATTAATTTCTTTAGTAACGTTATAAACTGCGGTATATAATGCATCTGCTGTACGATTTTCGGACACATTCTTAAAACCTAAAAATCCCTCTTGAATACTTTCGTCTCTTTTAACGTAGCGTATTACTATAGATAATTGGCTAAAATTAGTGATATCAGTTGTTTCGTCCAGAACAATAGCAATGAACCGCGCCTCGCCAATCTCCTGCTTAATTCTTTTTAGTATAGTGGTTGCAACAGCGGAAATTAAATCATTCTGGATTCGATTCGACGTTCCCCGAAAAACGCTAGACTGCTCTAAATGATTTTTAAGCAATCATCACATTTAGCCAATAAACTAAGTAAATGTTGAAAATTTCTTCTATTTGAAGAAACTCTTGTTTCGTCATGACCTCTAAATCCCAATTTGTGCTGTCCGAGAAAACAAACAACATCGATTGATAGTAGTCTTCTTAATATTTGCCTATTTTTATCGACTAGTTCATTGTGTCGGCGGTGACTAATTTCCAACGGTTTACTAAGGGTGTGTTCAATTCTGGTTTTGCCGAAGACTTTTTCTTTTATGACGGCCTGCAAATGCGCTTTGGACATAATGTGTCTTTTTACAGCTTTGTGGAAATTGTTTAAATCGTAAAAACCAGTTTTATTCCAGAGACCTTTTTCATTTTCAAAAAGTAAACATGGCCAACAAAATAATTTACTTATATTTTCACACCCTGTTAGCTATTTAAATTGTTCGTATTATTTTTCCGGATAAAAACGTCTAATACAGTTTTTCATTTTTGTGGTTAAATTTTTCATAGGCGGTTTTGCCCTTCCTTTAGAAATTATTTGAAGCTTATCAGCGAAGTTTAATGTTGAAAATCCCTTTATTATTTAGACACACACCACACATTCACACACACTCTTCTTACTAAATTCTCCAACATTTTCAACGTTATTACCGACAGCCGTGGTATTTGCATATCCACGTCCGTATTATTGTCTTCCATATCGCACCATGCACGACGCGACGTACGTATCACACAACACACGGATAGCCGTTCAAACAAAGAACCTACTCCAATGATAGCTTCCGCCCCCACTTAAAGCACGCGACTGAAATACAAAAATTGCAAACAGCCGGTGGAAAGTTCAATAACCTCTGGCTCGATTCACAGGAAATCAAGCATACAGGACTTGGCTGCAGAGAAGCTAGCGGCCCGCACTGCTTCCCTTGCTTCCATGGACTGAACGCTCTTGTCAAGAACAAAGCGGGAGGTAACTGGTACCAGAAAGCTAGAGATAAAAAGCTAGGGGAGGCCTATGTCCAGGAGTGGACTACCAAGGGCTGCTAAAAGAAGAAAGAAGAAGAAGACTATTAATAATGACAACTTTCTAACTTTAACACCCCGTATCGAAAAACTAGTGATATGATTTGATTGTGTCCTTGAGAACTTTTTAATAGGATATCGAGGAAAACAACATATGGAAAATTTAGAAAAAATAGCCGTAGGCTATTTTCCATAAAAAAATTGCGTAGTCCTTTATTAGTAAACCAAAATACTTATTTTTACCAGAAAAATTTCAGTTCTGAATTTGATAATATATATAATATACGGAGGGTAGAAAATAACCTTACCAAATCAGCCCCACATAAATATTTAACAGAAAAAATATCCATTCACTCGGTATAAATCGGAAATGATCTGCCGGTGTGGTAGGAAACATATTTCCTGTTTAAAATTTATGTTCGATGAAAGCAAGGAACCGCAGCGCGGGGTTTCTATTAAGATCATGAAAAATGGAAGGATCTATACATGGCTCTATTCCACACCCCGAAACAGGGTATATAAAATGGCGGTGTGGCATAAAAGTCTATTCACAAACACTGCGAATGTCAGAATTCGCGTAAATAACGCGCGGTCCTTGATAGAGTGCTTATAGAAAATATTTTAAAGCTTTAGAAGTTCAGAGATTTCTATAATAAATGCCCTCGAAAAATCATGGAGACGATAAATGTGTTAAAATATTTTCTGCAAAATGCTAGTCAAAGATGTAGGAAAATTAAAAGTTCTGTTTTTTTCACAATACAAAAAAGAAATATTTTTTAGTGACCCTAGTCTTATGGAAAAACTGGTTCGATCAAATCCTTCAATCAAAAATATTTGAATGTTACAGAAAAAATTCAGTTCAGTTTTTTATTTGTCACAATACGAAAAAAGCGGTAAATTTTCTTCGCGTGACAGGGTTATAAAGCGGTTATTTATTATATTTAAAATTATTTATTTATTTTATTTATTTATTTGAGGCATAGCTGGGAACCCTATCACAATACTGAAATTAACTAAGATATGATAAGTAAAATTAAAGGTACTCTGTAGGCTTTTTCGTAAACTATAAGTTACAACTTTATCAAACATAATTGTTAGTTCCAATTGAATTAAACATCTTATCTCACCAATTCTGCGACTACTTAATCTCGAACAACAGCAAACTGCAACAACGATGGTATCTTCTTCTTGAATATATATTTATTTTAACTGGCAGGTGGTTTATTTAAATAAAAGATTTGGTAAAGGAAGTGAAATACTATACAAAAATAATACTTAAACCTAATAACAAAAAAAAAGTATTTAAATTTAGAAAATGAGGGAATTATCTCAAAATCTACAACCTTAGTACAAAAGAAAAGAAAACAGAAATCTTTAAATAAACCGTAAATTTAACTCTTGAAAACAAATTACTCCCCAAATAAATCATAGGATGAAAATAAAATATCTTTGAAAATCTCAACTTTAATATCCCACTTTATACATAAAGCTCCATAAACCACCACAAATGAAGAATTTAAAATCAACTATAAGAAACAAAACTCTGACACAGACTAACTTTTAGTCTTCCTGTAAAATACAAAGTTAGCTCAGCTATTACTAGATCCACCCGTTAGACCAATCCCCTCTTTGATTTTATTAGTCAGGACGAAACGAATAAAGCTGTGAATGGTGAAGCTTAAGTCCCTACTCTATACTTTAGGTTCGAAACTTCGTCTTAGAGACACGAGGTGTCACCCATTATAACAAAAAGTAAATAAATCGATTAAAATAATATTTCCTTTAATTCTTAGTCCTAAGGTTATGTATATAATTTAATATATATGCCTATACTAACTTATCAACATTATGGGTCCGAAAAGTCATGGCAAAAAACAGGCACAGAAAAACCCTTTCAGTTAGTCTTTTCTGTAGAGAAAATTATGCCTCAAAAACATGGCTGTTCGGTAATGTTCCTATTACAAAATACTCTATTATATTTTTAACATAGCAAATTGGCCATTCATTATCATTTCATCGAACCAAATAAAATGTTTCAATTAATATTTGCATCAAGTTAAATTAAACGGGCCAAAGAAAGATTCTCATGAGACAGGGATCATATGGGACCATGAATTCTCGAAATGAAGGCATAAATTGTAACCACTTAAGAAAGTTTATCTATACATAAATCCGTCTATACAGTCTAGAAGATAGCGTTTGAGATATATGATATTTATTATTTTGTTTAGGTTTTAAAATTCTCGAAAGTAATGTTAGACAAATCCACTTATAATTCCTTTGAAAGAATCAAGCCTGTTTAAGCGTTAACGTAAGAACCAACAGTTTTAATAAAATATTGTTTTAATTACATTTAGAATATATAAAAATATATACTCTATACCGTTGTAATAGTCTATTTTGTTGCAGACTTCCCTCGTTATGAATTTTTCTTTTTATTAGGGATAGTGAAGTGTTTAATTCCGCACATAGTGATTTAGTAACGAGTATATACTGCCTTAAATAATTTTTGTTTCACCATATTGGATTCCTACCAATATTTTATTTAATGCATCTTATTTGATCACCATTTTGTTTCGCCATCTTGAATTCGTGTCATAATTTTACAATTTTATCTCTATATTACACTTAATGCTTGCACAACATTTGAATTTAATCTAATGATTAGTTTTTCAGGCTGGTTTTTAAATTTTTTAAATTTTATTAGGCCGCCATTTGGTTTGCCGTTTTGGATTTGTACCAAAATGTTACCAGTTCCGTCCTATGTAACACTAGGTTTTTATGCAAAATTTTAGGTTAATTTGATAATTAGTTTTTTAGTTATAATTTGTTCAGCATTTCACCAGATCGTCATTTTGTTACGCCATATTAGATTTTTACCAAAACATTACCAGATTATTCCCATATGACCCTTAATTTTTGTGAATGTAACATCTACGTTACAAAAAATACATGGGAAAAACATGATAAAAATGTCTGTCGAATTGTTCCGTATTTTAAGATTCAAAATTGTCCATATTGTCTTCTGCGTATCTTCTGAAACCACCGCGTGATGTCGATCAATTCTTTTTTTGATTTTGCTTTGATGACTTTTGTTATTACCTCTACATTTTAACGGTCAACTTCCTGGAACCCGTCTCTTGGTATCCCAAGAGTCAAGGTCCATTTTTTTCTTTCTGATACCCTTATTTTCTTTTCTTCCAATTTTAACCCTTTTGTTTACTGAACCAGCCACTGCTTTACTTCTTCCAGAGATTCTTCAGGGCTCTTCCTTTACTTCCTGGTTGAAGGCATTGGTGCTTCAGAGGGTAGCTGCCTTCGAACCACCTTCCCAGAATGTTTTGAACCTCTTGTCCTCTCTGGCTTCAATTCCTGAATATTTTCAAGTTTCTTCCCTTTTTCTATCCAGGCCACTCTTTGCAGACTGATGGCCTACTTCAGGAGTCTTTCAGAGCTTCCATGCCTTCCTGGCGAACCATACACTAAATTCAGAAACAATACCTGGGCCTATAAATCGAGCTCCAACTATCTCAATACCTACAGGAGCCTATCGATTCACGATGCCAGGATCTCCTACCATTTCTCAATCACACACCGAACAAACATGAAAAAACTCCTTGAAGTTCCAAGTGCATTAGATAATACCCAATGAAGTTGGTCTATAACATGCCCCAACTTTTTAGGTTCAAGAGATTTTGGTATTTTGCTCAGATACTGAAGATCTAAAAGGATAATGAAAAATAAAAAAACCGTAGGCAGTAATTTTAATATAATTATGAATTTGGAATATAATTCTCTTTCTTGTAATCCGTTTGTCACAATTGTATGAATTTTAGGATCTGCTGTTATTGAATTTTCTATCAATGCGCCATGAAAAGTAGATTTGTAACAGATTAGTTCTCTGTTAGATTCTATGATTTTAATTTTCTGTATAGAAAAAGGACATTTTTTTACATACTTGTTAAAAAAGATAGAAAACACGTGAATATTAAAACTGTACATAGAAAAACTGACTCAAATAGTCTCGTTTGATAGTGAAATATTTTTCTGGTAATCCAGGGCAACTGCAATATATTCACTAGATATTTTGGCTTTTTTCCGAGCTGTTATTCATTAAGTCACAAAATGTTTGCGTCTTTAGCCTGTGGACTTTTTGGATAGTTAATTTACGGATCTCCGCTTCATCGTTTTTTGGATTTAAATATCTTAATTTTACACTGAACTCATCTCAGGGGGAATATGTGTCATCACAGGTAGAATGTGTTGCCTATACTTCAGATAAGATACCTGAATAGTTGTTACAATCTAGTTTTAAATGAGTTGATATGAGTATAAACAGCATCAAAAATGTTTTGTTTCAATTTTCTGTATTAGGAAGTTCCAGTCCCTTTTAAATTTTCTCGTAAATATCCAACATTTCCTTTATTTAATGCGTAAATTAACTAAGATATGATAAGTAAAATCAAAGGTACTCTGTAGGCTTCTTCGTAAACTATAAGTTACAACTTTATCAAACATAATTGTTAGTTCCAATTGAATTAAACATCTTATCTCACCAATTCTGCGACTACTTAATCTCGAACAACAGCAAACTGCAACAACGATGGTATCTTCTTCTTGAATATATATTTATTTTAACTGGCAGGTGGTTTCTTTAAATAAAAGATTTGGTAAAGGAAGTGAAATACTGTACAAAAATAATACTTAAACCTAATAACAAAAAAAAGTATTTAAATTTAGAAAATCAGGGAATTATCTTAAAATCCCCAACCTTAGTACAAAAGAAAAGAAAACAGAAATCTTTAAATAAACCGTAAATTTAACTCTTGAAAACAAATTACTCCCCAAATAAATCATAGAATGAAAATAAAATATCTTTGAAAATCCCTCAACTTTAATATCCCACTTTATACATAAAGCCCCATAAACCACCACAAATGAAGAATTTAAAATCAACTATAAGAAACAAAACTCTGACACAGACTAACTTTTAGTCTTCCTGTAAAATACAAAGTTAGCTCAGCTATTACTAGATCCACCCGTTAGACCAATCCCCTCTTTGATTTTATTAGTCAGGACGAAACGAATAAAGCTGTGAATGGTGAAGCTTAAGTCCCTACTCTATACTTTAGGTTCGAAACTTCGTCTTAGAGACACGAGGTGTCACCCATTATAACAAAAAGTAAATAAATCGATTAAAATATTATTTCCTTTAATTCTTAGTCCTAAGGTTATGTATATAATTTATTATATATGCCTATACTAACTTATCAACATTATGGGTCCGAAAAGTCATGGCAAAAAACAGGCACAGAAAAACCCTTTCAGTTAGTCTTTTCTGTAGAGAAAATTATGCCTCAAAAACATGGCTGTTCGGTAATGTTCCTATTACAAAATACTCTATTATATTTTTAACATAGCAAATTGGCCATTCATTATCATTTCGTCGAACCAAATAAAATGTTTCAATTAATATTTGCATCAAGTTAAATTAAACGGGCCAAAGAAAGATTCTCATGAGACAGGGATCATATGGGACCATGAATTCTCGAAATGAAGGCATAAATTGTAACCACTTAAGAAAGTTTATCTATACATAAATCCGTCTATACAGTCTAGAAGATAGCGTTTGAGATATATGATATTTATTATTTTGTTTAGGTTTTAAAATTCTCGAAAGTAATGTTAGACAAATCCACTTATAATTCCTTTGAAAGAATCAAGCCTGTTTAAGCGTTAACGTAAGAACCAACAGTTTTAATAAAATATTGTTTTAATTACATTTAGAATATATAAAAATATATACTCTATACCGTTGTAATAGTCTATTCTGTTGCAGACTTCCCTCGTTATGAATTTTTCTTTTTATTAGGGATAGTGAAGTGTTTAATTCCGCACATAGTGATTTAGTAACGAATATATACTGCCTTAAATAATTTTTGTTTCACCATATTGGATTCCTACCAATATTTTATTTAATGCATCTTATTTGATCACCATTTTGTTTCGCGATCTTGAATTCGTGTCATAATTTTACAATTTTATCTCTATATTACACTTAATGCTTGCACAACATTTGAATTTAATCTAATGATTAGTTTTTCAGGCTGGTTTTTAAATTTTTTAAATTTTATTAGGCCGCCATTTGGTTTGCCGTTTTGGATTTGTACCAAAATGTTACCAGTTCCGTCCTATGTAATACTAGGTTTTTATGCAAAATTTTAGATTAAGTTGATAATTAGTTTTTTAGTTATAATTTGTTCAGCATTTCACTAGATCGTCATTTTGTTACGCCATATTAGATTTTTACCAAAACATTACCAGGTTATTCCCATATGACCCTTAATTTTTGTGAATGTAACATCTATGTTACAAAAAATACATGGGAAAAATATAATAAAAAATGTTTGTCGAATTGTTCAGTATTTTAAGATTCTAAATTGTCCATATTGTCTTCTGCGTCAAGGTCCATTTTTTTCTTTCTGACACCTTTATTTTCTTTTCTTCCAATTTTAACTAGACCAGCCACTGCTCTACTTCTTCCAGAGGTTCTTCAGAGCTCTTCCTTTACTTCCTGGTTGAAGGCATTGGTGCATCAGAGGGTAGCTGCTTTCAAACCACCTTCCCACAATGTTTTGAACCTCTTGTCCTCTCTGGCTTCAATTCCTGAATATTTTCAAGTTTCTTCCCTTTTTCTATCCAGACCACCCTTTGCTGACTGATGACCTACAGCAGGAGTCTTTCAGAGCCCCTCAGGAACTCTTCTCCCAGCTCCTAGTAGATGGCCGCTTCCATGCCTTCCTGGCGAACCATACACCAAATTCAGAAACAATACCTGGGCCTATAAATCGAGCTCTAACTATCTCAATACCTACAGGAGCCTATCGATTCACGATGCCAGGATCTCCTACCATTTTTCAATCATACACCGAACAAACATGAGAAAACTCCTTGAAGTTCCAAGTGCATTCGATAGTACCCAATGAAGTTGGTCTATAACATGCCCCAACTTTTTAGGTTTAAGAGATTTTGGTATTTTGCTCAGATACTGAAGATCTAAAAGGATAATGAAAAATAAAAAAACCGTAGACAGTAATTTTAATATAATTTGATTACCTTCATATACAAGTTTATGAATTTGGAATATAATTCTCTTTCTTGTAATTCGTTTCTCACAATTGTACGTCTTTTAGGATTTGCTGTTGTTGAAATTTTGTATCCATGTGCCATGAAAAGTAGATTTGTAACTAATTAGTTCTCTGTTAGATTCTATGATTTTAATTTTCTGTATAAAAAACTGTACATAGAAAAACTGACTCAAATAGTCCCGTTTGGTACTGAAATATTTTTCTGGTAATCCAGGGCAATTGCAATATATTCACTAGATATTTTGGCTTTTTTCCGAGCTGTTATTCCTTAAGTCACAAAATGTTTGCGTCTTTCGCCTATGGACTTTTTGGATAGTTAATTTACGGATCTCCGCTTCATCGTTTTTTTGGATTTAAAGATCTTAATTTTGCACTGAACTCATCTCAGGTAGAATAAGTGTCATCACAGGTAGAATGTGTTGCCTATACTTCAGATAAGATACCTGAATAGTTGTTACAATCTAGTTTTAAATGAGTTGATATGAGTATAAACAGCATCAAAAATGTTTTGTTTCAATTTTCTGTATTAGGAAGTTCCAGTCCCTTTTAAATAATTTCGTAAATATCCAGCATTTCCCTTATTTAATTCGTAAATTAACTGAAAAGCCTCAAAACATACCGGAATTTCCTGAACAAGAAGCATCGTGCATCTTTCTCGCAATTACAAGATCGTCTTCTCTAAATTGGTACTAATGTCTTTAATCCAGTTAAATATGCATTTTGCTTGTCATTTGAACATAAATTATTAAAATATTGCAATACCTCTTTACTCTCGTCATCATAGTTAGTTACTTGAAAACATTTTAGTCTTTTGCAATTACATGGGGACCCTTTTTCATAGGACTATAACACCAATTTTTTCATTACATCGCGTGGTCATTCCTTCAGTTATTTTCCTTTTTCAACTAGATCGTGACACTGACACCAACTGACAAACACGTTGCTTGCCTTAATCCAACAAAACAAAAGATGAAACATGCAATACAGTTGTTTTCTTCACGGCAAGAGAGGTACTATCCTTGTTCTTACCGTTTTTCACGTGAACATTCCTTGTTTTTAACCTTCCTACTGATATGTTAAATACACGTAGTTACCGGACTATTTTAGTTTTTACCCGCCACTCATTTTCTAAATATACAGTTCATATTTGTCTATACGATGGAGAATTTATCTTAATAGTAAAAAAAATGTGACAATGCTTCTTATTTTCTTTCAACCTTCAAATGAGGAAGCTTTCAATATAATACAAATAATAATAATATGGTCGAACATCTGGGATAAACCAAAAGAGCATAACCGAATTGTTACATGGAAATAATCTCAACGTGATCATATTGAAGCATTACAAATGGAATTTGACTCGATCAGGTTAGCAGCTTTATTAACGGAACGAGCAACTGGAAGCCGCCAGGAGTTAACCATATTCACAATTTCTGGTATAAGAAATTAGAGGTCTGGGATAAATATGAATTTAATTTATGAGCAAAACAATGGACAAACACAGCACTTGGAAAAGTTTCTCGAACTTTAGCTTGCAGACCCCCTAATTGTCCTGCCATCACTGCAGCTCCATCATAGCTTTGAGCAAAAAATTTTTTCTCTATTAATTTCTTTAGTAACGTTATAAACTATGGTATATGATGCATCTGCTGTACGATTTTCGGACACAATCTTAAAACCTAAAAATCGCTCTTGAATACTTCCGTCTGTTTTAACGTAGCTTATTACTACAGACAATTGGCTAAAATTAGTGATATCAGTTGTTTCATCAAGAACATTAGCAATGAACCGCGCCTCGCCAATCTCCTGCTTAATTCTTTTTAGAGTAATGGTTGCAACAGCGGAAATTAAATCATTCTGGATTCGATTCGACGTTCGACGAAAAACGCTAGACTGCTCTAAATGGTTTTTTAAGCAATATCATATCTAGCCATTAAAATAAGTAAATCTTGAAAATTTCCTCTTTTTGAAGAAACCCTTGTTTCGTCATGACCTCTAAATCCCAATTCGTGCTCTCCGAGAAAACAAACAACATCGATAAGTCTTCTTAATATATGCCTATTTTTATCGACTAGTTCATTGTGTTGGCGGTGACTAATTTCCAACTGTTTATTAAGGGCGTGTTAAATTCTAGTTTTGCCGAAGACTCTTTCTTTTATGACGGCCTGCAAATGCGCTTTGGACATAATGTGTCTTTTTACAGCTTTATGGAAATTGTTTAAATCGGAAAAACCAGTTTTATTCCAGAGACCTTTTTCATTTTCAAAAAGTAAACATGGCCAACAAAATAATTTACTTATATTTTTACACCCTGTTAGCCATTTAAATTGTTCGTATTATTTTTCCGGATAAAAATGTCTAGTACAGTTTTTCATTATTGTGGTTATATTTTTCATAGGCGGTTTTGCCCTTCCTTTGGAAATTATTTGAAGTTTATCAGCGAATTTTAATGTTGAAAATCCTTTTATTATTAAGACACACACCGCACATTCACACACACTCTTCTTACTAAATTCTCCAACATTTTCAACGTTATTACCGACAGTCGAAGTTGACGGTATTTTGCATATTCACGTCCGTATTATTGTCTTCCATATCGCACCATGCACGACGCGACGTACGTATCACACAACACACGGATAGCCGTTCAAACAAAGAACCTACTCCAACGATAAATTCCGCCACCACTTAAACCACGCGACTGAAATGCAAAAATTGCAAACAGCCGGGGGAAAGTTCAAAAACCTCTGGCTCGATTTACAGGAAATCAAGCATACAGGACTTGGCTGCAGAGAAGCTAGCGGCCCGCATAGGTTCTATTCGATATTCTATTGTGGCTGGGTCGGAGTCAAGGCCTCATTTATTATGGGCTTGATAATTAAGATAATATTTTAGCATTTTTAATATAAACTAAATTAATGGTTTCCTATTTCAAAAATTACATTTTAGAAGATGTTTTGAAATTTTTTTTGGGGAAGCACTGCTTCCCTTGCTTCCATGAACTGCACGCCCCTGAGTGTGACCCAGTTTAGTTCAGCATATAGTCATTTATTAACTCATATACGGTCTTCTCAAACATTTGTATTGGGCGCCATTTTATTCCACCATATTGGATTCCTACCAAAATTTTACCAGTTTCTACCTATGCCACACTTGATTTTGTTACGTCATGTTAAATCCGTACCGGTTTGTCCATATATCACATTTATTTCTCTGCAAGATTTAAAGTGAGTTGAACAAGATTTTTAAAATTGTTTTTTTAAACATTTTATTTAACTTTACCAGTTTATCTCTATATCACACTTAATTCCTGCACAAAATTTTAAATTAATCTAATAAGTAGTTGTTGCAGGCGTATTTTTTAAATATTTTATTAGGCCGCCATTTTGTTTGCTATCTTGAATCTTTACCAAAATGTTCATTCCTTTGCAACGCTTGATTTTTGTACAAAATTTGAGGCAAATCAGATGATTACATTTTTAACGTTTCACTAGGCTGCCATCTTGTTCCGGCATATTGAATTTTTACCAAAACGCTAGGTCATCCTCATATGAACCTTAATTTTTGACTAAAATTTGAAGACAATCTGGTAAGTAGAATTTAGGCTATGGCGCGAATTGACTGACAGACCGACAGACAGATCGACAGACGAACCAACGGAATTAATATTGCCATGTTCTTTCGCATCTTTTCACCAAAATGTTACCAGGTCATCCCCACATTACCCTTAGTTTTTGTATCAAAATTTGAAATAGTTTTTTAGCTGTACCTCGAATAGACAGACAGACAGACCGACGGAATTAAGAAAACATGTTTTTCGGCATCTAGGGACCCTGAAACGTGAAGATCCAAAAGAATTTCGAGGGTGCTTTTTTTTTACGATAACAATACTTCCCTTTTACGAGGGAAGTAAAAAGAAAAGATGATATCGGAAGCAGAAATATTAAAATATGTGATAGACAACCAAAACGAAAAAAAAAACTCTTTGTCCATTTTGAATGTTTTCAAAATGCAACTGAAGCTTCAGGAGAATAACATAACCAATAATTTTAATTAACCAGCGGATGCCGATTTGGAATTGCTCTGTTTGTATCCTAAATGTGTTAATAAATAAATGAAAAGTTTCACTGAACTGAAAATTCGCTTAATTTGTGCCAAGTTCTTTCCTGAAAGTTTTTTTAGTTACTATTTTAATCATTGTGTTAAATATAGTGCTTTAAATAGAGTACACCCGGTAATATTAATTAAAATTGCCCATTTTATTATAAAAACAATCAGTAAAAAAATTGTAATACATCCAATATAGAATTTTTCAAATCCACAGTCAAAAGAAAAATGAATTTTCCGAATAAGAACGGAATTTCACTGATATTGACAAGTTATGATAGGAAGCATTTTGGCTTTTCAAATATAATATACTCTCCCAAAAAAATAATGGAGTTTTTTTATATCGTCTTATTTGCGTAGGAAATTGGGAAAAAAGGGAATAATATATTAACTTTCGATTTGGAATTTAACTGCTGATTCTGACAGGTGGGATTTGTATGATGTGACGTGAGATTATTTATTATATTACCTTATATAAATATGGCCGAGTTTTTGCTTTGAAGAGCTTTATGTAACATATTTCGTAAAAAGCTTTTTAAGGAACCCACTTTCATATTTAATCATTTTTAAGGTGTTTGATAAAAAGAAAGCAACTTGAAGTTTTTTAATGTTGCTGTCATTATAAATAATGAGTTACATCACACCCTGTAACGAAGTCCATAGCCAACCTGCTGACATAACATTGTTCTTTTTGCAAGCATATCATTATTTACTTCACTTCAACTAATGTACTGGATTTTTACAGGCAGTCAGAAAAAAGACTTCGAACCGTAAGAATCCAATCTCGAATTTTGTAATTTAGAAAAATAAAATTTTTTAAAAACGGAATTTCTAGTTATCAATAGTTAAGTGGCGCAGTCGTGCGGATTTTGATAGATATTGATTTGCGATAAACGGAGATTGCAAATCAATTTTCGGATATTTTCGAAAACTGTCAAAAATCGAACCTATTGTGATTTTCGATCGTGGAGGTGTCGTGTGCTGTTCAGAGTGGCTTCTCAGAATTCAGAACACCCATTCCATCGCGGAACTGTCCATCCACCCATCATCTACACGAAGATCGGGAAAGAAACCGAATAGTTCTTTCCGCAAGAAGTTTTTGAGTGTTCAGACGACATCGCTGGGTATCTGCAAGAGCTTCTTATAGAAGATGACTAGAAGATTTCTGTTGATATTAATGTAAGTGCAATTTGATAAATGTCTTATGCGGACGACTTGGTAAATATTTTAAACAATTTGTCATTGAATCCTTCAACTAACTCTGACTCTATTTCCCAATCCCAAGCGGAAGTACCAGTAAATAACATTAATCAAAGTAGTTCTACTGAGAACAATAATTTCACTGAAATTCAATATCTTAGTGCTGAAGATCAATTAGTTTTAGATAATTTTATTTTAAGTAGTAATACTAGTGCAAATATTAACTTAGAAAACGTAAATCACGAAAACATGACTAACCAATTTAAACCAGAATTTTTAAATTGTGTGCCAATATTTGACGGTAACGCTACCGAACTAAATAGATATTTGGCTACATGCCAATCAATAATTAATCAATTTTACGATGCTACCAATCCCAATAATTTTCAAAATACTTATATTCTTAATTCTCTTATAGGAAAACTTAATGGTAACGCTAGGCTAGTTATTAACATACAAAACGTAACTACCTGGCAAGAAGTAAAAGACACTCTTTATAGAAATTTTGCCGATCGACGCGACGAAAGTTGCCTAAATAGAAATTTGGTAATGTTACGACAAAATTCAAACGAATCCCCGCAAAATTTTTATGATAGATGTCTAGAAATACTTAATTTGTTATGTAGTTACATAGATGCGCACGAAACTGCAGAAGCAGCAAGAATAAAACGAGAACTATATCAAAATTTGGCATTAAAAACTTTCTTATCAGGTCTTAGGGAACCGATAGGCACAACTATTAGGTGTATGCGCCCAGGGTCTTTGACCGAGGCCATACAATTGGTAAACCAAGAGCAAAATGTTAAATATTTCCAAAACGGATCCCAAACACAACCAAAAAATTTTGGCAATAAGAGAAATATTCCAATTAATCGGCCTTTTAATCAAAATCAAAATTTCAGTTCGAACGTGCCTTTCTTTAGACCACAACCTAACCATTTTTCACTACCATTTAACGCGCACACCAATCACAATCAATTTAGGCAAAACATTGCACCATTTTCTAATATAAACAGGCCTCAAATGAATTTTAGACCACCATTCAGGAGTCAAAATAATTCTGGCAATTTTAATAGACCACAACAAAACGTATTTAAACCTAATCCTTTCCAACCATTACCTAAGCCAACACCAATGAGTGTGGTATCAAATTCCATTCAAAGACGAGATGAGCCGGCCAACACTTCCCATCAACAAGATCAGTATCAGCCACCTCGTCCAAAATTCACATTCCAAGAACTGTACAACACCGAAACCAACTCTTGTTTTGATAGTGATACAAACTACGATAACACGCATTATGACCATGACCTATCTCACAATTGTTTTCAGTATACCAATAGTGGAGAGTATTCGCAGTACGCAAATACCGGGGAATATTCGCAGAGCTACCCACTTAATGAAAACTCTGAGGGATATCAAATACAGTCGCAGACTGAAAACGAAACACAGAGCCAAAATTTTCAGGATTCCTCACAAGAGACCGAGCAAATTTGATAAACCAAGTCATTTCTCTAAACACCACTAATTGTAATGAATTGTCCTATATCACCTTTCCTGAATACAACCTTAAACTTTTGGTCGATTCCGGATCGACTAAATCATTTATTAGCCCTGATTTAGCTTTAAAATATTTTCCAAATTATGTGAAAAACGACCCATTTATTGTTTCCACAGTTTTTCAGAAATCCGCCCATAAGTATAGTGCCATGATACCAGCATCTAAAATATTTAAATTACCCCGACAGATTAATCTCAAATTCTTTTTATTTAAATTCCACGACGTATTTGATGGGTTGATTGAAATCGATAACCTAAAATTACTCCAGGCAAGTTTAGATTATGATAAAGGATTTTTGATTACACCGTATTCAAAAATAAAACTGTCTTTTCATAAAACCAAAACAGAGCTTAATTGTGTAACCATCTCTCCAAGATGCGAACAGGTAATTAGCGTTAAGACTAATATAAAAAATGGTGAAATTATTCCCTACCAAAAGATTCATAATTGTGAAATTCCCGAATGCCTTACAATAGCACACAATGGGAAAGCTCTTACTGCCATTCTCAATAACACTTGCGAGCCTATAACTTTAGATTTTTCCGAGCCCCTTGTTGTAGAAAAATTCTGTAGACAAGAAATCGAAAATATTGATTTCAACAATTTCGATGACTCATCGAAAACAAAGTAGACCCCTCCTTAATAAGAACAGATCACCTTAATATTGAGGAAAAAAGTAAAATAATAAACTTGTGTAACCAATTTTCTGATATATTTTACCGTGAAGGCACACCCCTTACATTTACTCATAAGATTAAACATCATATTAGAACAGTTGATGAAGTTCCAGTTTATGCAAAAAACTATAGGTATCCATTTATACACAAAAAAGAAGTCGAAAAACAAATTAATAAAACGTTAAATCAGAATATTATTCGTCCTAGCAGTTCACCTTGGTCAGCGCCCATTTGGGTGGTCCCCAAGAAAATTGACGCTTCGGGGGTGCAAAAATGGAGGGCTGTTTGCGATTTTCGCGCCCTTAACCTTAAAAGTCTGGACGATAAATACCCCCTCCCGAACATCACAGATCTTTTAGATAAACTTGGAAAATGCCACTATTTTACAACTCTCGACTTGGCAAGTGGATTTCATCAAATCGAAGTTGATGAAACCGACATACCTAAAACCGCGTTCAGCACAGAAAATGGCCATTACGAGTACTTGCGAATGCCTTTTGGGCTCAAGAATGCCCCCGCGACGTTCCAACGAGTAATGGATAATATTCTACGCGGAATCACCACCGAAAAATGTGCAGTTTATCTAGATGACATAATAGTTTTTCTAGCTCTCTTCAAGAGCATATAGAAAAGTTAACCGAGGTTTTCAAACGATTGAGGGAATCCAATTTTAAAATCAAGTTGGATAAATCAGAATTAAAAAAAAAAGAAGTTGCCTACTTAGGGCACATAGTTACCCCAGAGGGCGTTAAGCCCAACCCCGATAAAATTAAAGCTATAAAAATTATCCAATACCTAGTACTACTAAACAAATAAAAGGATTTTTGGGTCTCTTAGGTTACTACAGACGTTTTATCGATAATTTTGCAAAAATTACAAAACCGTTGACAAAATGTTTAAAAAAAGGTGCCAAAATTATTCATAATGAGGAATTTGTCAATTGTTTCAATACTTGTAAAAATCTTCTTATAAATGAACCGATATTACAATATCCCGATTTCACGAAACCGTTTAACTTAACTTGCGACGGCAGCAATGTGGCTCTTGGATGCGTCCTCAGTCAAGGCCCAATAGGTCAAGACTTGCCCGTAGCATATGCATCGCGAACATTAAACGACTCCGAGCAAAAATATTCCACCATAGAAAAAGAGTGTCTGTGTATTGTTTGGGCCACAAAGTATTTCCGCCCCTACCTATTTGGTAGAAAGTTCAACATTATAACAGATCATAAGCCCCTCCAGTGGCTCTTCTCGTTAAAAGACCCTAGTTCTAAACTGGTTAGGTGGAGACTCAAATTAGAGGAGTTCGACTACAAAATCATATTCAAAAAGGGAAAGCTTAATACAAACGCGGATGCGCTATCGCGAATCGACTTACACACTGAAGAGACAGGCGAAAATTTTGACCTAGGTAGGTACACAAATGAAATAACCCAAAATTTAAGCCAAAATAACGAAGGTACCGTGGAAAATCAAATTCTTCAAAACTCACATAATATCATAAATAGCGAAAACTCCGAAAAGGCGAGCCATGATATAGATCAAATATCTACATTAGTTCATGTAGACGATGAACCTCCAGCTATCCCGGCGCCCGAACCAGATGATGACGACGCCACTGTTCACTCGAACGCGTCACATGACCCTGTCGCCGGTGTCCCCATATTAGATATCGCTGTCAATTACGGTGCCAACCAATTGCTCATACAAGAAGTTTTACATTCTCCTGCGAAACCTAAAACTAAAGTTTTACATTCTCCTGCGAAACCTAAAACCATAATTTTGTTCGAAAAGAAACGTCGGATCATTGCCCAAATTTCCAAAAACGACTTTGAGCAAGACATTTTAAATCTAATAAAACAATACGTAGTACCACAAAAATTGTATTACGTTTATTTCGAAAACCCCGATACATACGAACCTTTTTCAGAAGTGATAAGAAAAAACTTTAGGTGGCCTATCAATCTTAAACGCTGTTTGAAAAAATTAATCGATGTGACCGAAAAACAAGACATACCGGAAATTATCAAAAACTACCACGAAGGCAAATCAAATCATCGAGGAATCGATGAAACGTTAGAAAAAATCAAAATTAAATATTATTGGTCCAACTTGAAAAATTCAATACAGACTTTTATAAACGATTGCGAAACCTGTCAAATTAGCAAATATGAACATCGCCCAGTCAAAATGAAAATGAATGTAACCCCCACGCCGACCGAGCCCTTTGAAATTGTCCACCTAGATACATATACTCTAGAGCAAAGTAAATTTCTAACCATCATAGACAGCTTCTCTAAGTACGCTCAGGCATATCCCTTAAAATCACTGGCCTCAACAGAAATCGTGGATAATCTTCTTTTCTATTTCTCCCATCATAAAATTCCGAAACAAATTATTGTTGATAACGGTACGGAGTTTAAAAATTCGGTTGTTACTGAACTCCTACAACTCCACAAAATAAAAATTCATTTTTGCTCTCCTCAACACCCTCAATCAAATGGGCTGATTGAAAGACTACACTCAACCCTTGCTGAACACATACGTCTTCTTAATAACCAAGAATTTAAAAATACACCGGTTTCCCAAAAAATGATATATGCCATTCTGGCCTACAATAATTCAATACACTCCTCCACTAAACTGAAACCGACTGACGTAGTTAATGGGCATATAACAGCTGACGACCCGTTTGACATAAATATCGATCAATTATTACTAAGCGATTATATCAGCAATCACAAACAAAAAGCAAAACTCTTGTATGCTAAAATCAACGAAAAATTATCGGAGTCAAAAGAAAAGTTAATCGATAAAATTAACAAAAATAGGGATGACCCCGAAATTTTTGAAGCCGAACAAGACGTATATGTAAAAAAGCATGTGCGGCAAAAAGATGCCAATAAATTCTCAAAACCAAGCAAACTTATTTCTGTTAATAAAAAACGCAAGACGGCTAAAACTAGTTCCCATGAGAAAGTACACTTAAGTAATATAAAACGTCCCCTGAGAAAACGATACAGTTTTACCAACTAATGCTTTATTTTAATCTTTTCAGCATTCTTCGCTTAACATTCGGATTCGAAGAAAAAATTACCGTGAGAGAATTAAAAGACAATCCCGGTGTAATTCCTTTAATCTAGGAAATGCAAAAGTGCAAAAATCCACTCACACACTTATTCATTATTATGACCTTAACCCAATTTTGACGGAATTAAATAAGCTTCATAATATTTCTAGAAATCTAACAGACACAATTAATAAACATGCTGAATATAGCTTTGATGTCTCAAATTACCTTAAAATTCTTAAGCTTATACAGGACCGTGTTGACACAAAAATACGAGAAATTATACCTCGTCCGAATAAAGTAAAACGAGGATTATTTAATGGTTTAGGATGGTTTTTCAAATCTATAACGGGAAATTTGGACGCATACGATGGGGAAAGGTATGATAAAATAATTTCGGAACTTCAAAATAATCAAAATACGGTAAATTCAAATATTTTAAAAGAAAACTCAATATCTCTGAGCATAATTAAAAAATTTAATGCCACTATTCAACAAATTAGGGTTAACGAAAAATTATTGGAATCTAAATTAAATCAAATAGGAATAATTGTACAAAAAACTGCTTACAGAGACAATTCTATCTTCATTAAAGATATCATAAACCAAATAATAAATATCTATGAAATCATTGACTTAACACTTCAAGATATTGAAAATTCAATTACATTTTCTAAGTTAAAAATTATGCATTCAAGTCTTATTAAGACAGAAGATCTCTATTTTGAACTTTTAGAGGTCCAAAAACTAATTGGCACTGACCAAATGCCATTAGAGGTTACGCTAGAAAACATCTTGTTGTATGAAAAAATAATTAACATAGACTGTTTTGTATTTAAAAATAAGATAACATATTTACTGCGTATTCCGATAACGTACCCGACCTATTTTAAATTCCTCCACCTTTACTCTATTCCTATATTGAGAGAGAGTCAGTTTAAGGTTATTATCCCGCGAAAACCCTTTCTTGTAATAAACAAATTGCAATACGCATTCCGAAACCACAGATGTACAGAAGTCAAAGCCCAACACTATGTTTGCGATAAAATGGAACTCAAAGAAATCAGCGAAAGCAGCCCATGCACTGTAAAACTTCTGCAAGATGCCAAGAACACCTCCACTTGTCAACAGATCGAAATAAAAATCACAAAGTCAACAATTAAACAATTAGATGTTCCGGAACAATGGGTCCTTATCCTACCGCAAGAAGAAATCGTCAAATTCAAATGCAACAGCCAAGAAGAAAGCCGAAAATTCCTGGGTACTTATTTACTAAAAGTACCACATAACTGCAAGGTGACATCAAGTCAAGAATCCATCACTAATAGTCGAGTAGCTGCACCTAACACCAGTGAACCGATATTGTTCTCTGACCTCGACAATGAAATACGCCTTCTGCCAACACTTAATCTTAGAGTGCAGTTGCAAGAAATTGAATTAGATGGGCTACATGAAGTACAGAATTTAATTGAAGAAAACCAACCGGCACAATTCTGTCCTGGTGTTTCTGGCTCACCCAGTATATGGACTATCATGTTGTACGCCGCCGTAGTAAGCGCCCTTGTCTGGTTCATTTACAAAAAGAAATGTTCCTATAAACTGAAGAATCCCCGAGAAATAGAACTTCAAGACGTTCAACTACCCCGTTAGCCGTGGAGTTGAAACCTTGGGGGGAGGAGTTACATCACACCCTGTAACGAAGACCATAGCCAACCTGCTGATATAATATTCTTCTTTTTGCAATCATATCATTATTTACTTCACTTCAACTAATGTACTGGATTTTTACAGGCAGTCAGAAAAAAGACTTCGAACCGTAAGAATCCAATCTCGAATTTTGTAATTTAGAAAAATAAAATTTTTTAAAAACGGAATTTCTAGTTATCAGTAGTTAACTAGTGTAAAGTGACAATAATTTAATTGTTAATTGTACAGAGTGGTCCAATAGTAGAGGACGTTGGCCGTAACTCGAGAATCGTTAATGACAGAACTTAAGGAAACAAATATTTGTAGGTAAACCGGCCAAAAGAAATTGCTGTAAATTAGTTTCAATTTCGAAAGTTCGCCGCCCTTAAATTTCCTTAGTTAAGGTATGTTGAAAATATAAACATTGTATTCTTCATCCAATATCTTTTGGTATTTGGCAAAAATAAAAATTTAATATTTTTAAAAAATAACCTTAATATTTCCATTAATGGTTCAAGTTAAGTTTTGTTGACTCTGCGAATAACCTATGGTTTAAGTAACAAATGCACAAGCGATGCCATGTTTTCCCTTCTTAATAGAGTTTACTCCAGCCTAAACAACCATCAGGCTACGGCAACAATTTTCTGTTATTTTTCCAAAGCTTTCGATTGTGTGAATCATAATATATTAACTAACAAGCTGCAGTACTATGGATTTAGAGGGGCTCCTCTCGATTGGTTTAAGTCATATCTTAGCAACAGAAATCACGTTGTGAAAGTTGACAACAGGATGTCTTCTTGTAGGCCAATGGAATATGGAGTGCCTCAAGGCTCGGTACTAGGCCCTATCTTGTTTCTTCTGTTCATAAACGACATGGCTAATTTAAACATTAGTGGAAAAATATGTCTCTTTGCGGGCGATACCAGCTTTACGTGGAGCCACCCAGATGTCACGGACCTACATAGGATTGTATCTAATGACCTAATCACCATTAAATCCTGGTGCGATTCTAATCTCCTATGTTTGAACATCTCTAAAACGAAAGTCTTGTCTTATAAAAACACGCTGCAACCTTTTGACCTTAATGGCACCACTATTGATGTCGTAAACTCTGTAAAATTTCTAGGGCTTCTTGTAGATGATTCTTTAAAATGGGATCCACATATCGACGCTTTATCAAGGAAGTTGGGTTCTGCTTGCTTTGCGTTAAGATCTGTTTCCGAGGAGCTTAGCTTTTCTACCTCTAGAACTGTTTATTTTGCTCTTGTTGAGTCGCACCTCAGATATGCTATTCCATTCTGGGGTACATGTTGTGCGACTCAATTTGATCGAATTTTTATACTACAAAAAAGAGCTGTTCGTTACCTACTGAGACTTAACAGTAGAACTCACTGCCGAGATTTCTTTAAAAGATATAAAATACTAACCCTTCCTTGCTTATTCATTTTGGAATCGGTTTGCTTAATTCGTAAGCATGCACCTGCTCTATTAGAGAGACCTTCTCACAACTACCCTCTCAGAAACACTGAGCACGATCTCTATCTTCCAACCCCACACTCAGGTTAATTAAAAGATCAGTAATCTACAATGCAAAAAAAAATGCATAATCACCTGCCATTTAACATCAAATCCATAATATCTCTGACTTCATTTCGCAAGGCTTTGAAATCATTCTTACTGGAAAGCGCCTTCTACACCGTGAACGAGTTTTACAACACATAAATTTATCCTTATGAACCCCTAGTGTGATAGTTGCCATTACCAACCATTTTTACCGAATTTTTTATATGTCTTTTTTTAATTGTTTCGTACTTTTTTATTTTTTATTTTTTACTTTGCTCTTTTATTTTTTTTACATTATATTTATGAAAATGTTTATAACATAGTACGACTGACAAAGTACATTTCTAATGTACTTCTTTTAGAATTCTATTATATTAATATTCTAAATTCTTGATTTAAATATTATTTTTCTATAATATTTATGATGTGTTTTTGTTTTGTTTTGTTTGCTAATTTTGATGTTTGTAAACTATTTTTTTTTTACAACAGCTTTGTCCACAAAATTGTAAAATTTTTTTGACAATAAAGCATTTATTTATTTATTTATTTATTTATTTATTATTTAATATTGGATTGTCAATTAAGGTTTAAAGAACATTTAAAAAAAATAACTCAAAAATGTTATCTCTGTCTCAAAATGTTATACAATAACAGGCATATTTTAAAGGTAAATTTAAGGAGAAACTTGTGTGAATCGCTTGTATTATCAAATTTCAATTATTGTGATTTGGTGTACGGTTTTTGCCTTGACCAGGAGAGCAGGAATCGGATACAAAGGGTGCAGAATGCGTGTGTTAGATTTGTTTATGATCTTAGGAAATATGATCACATTTCTGAATATTTCAGGGAAATTAATTGGCTGAAAATGGAGGCTCGGTAGAAACCTATATTTATGTACATTTTTAATAAAAACAATTAATAATCCTGTATTTCCTTTTTCTATTCGTGAGCGCTTGGTTTTTCGCCATGACATTCGCAATTTAAATCAACCGAACCACTAGCTTAATAGTAACACTTTCAAAGCGAACTATAAAAAATATTTATTAACTTTGCAGAATAAAATAAATTAGATCGCTTCTCAATGACCTACTTGGAAGTTTTTTTTAATGTTTAGTTTTTTTCTCTGTTTTTCTTTTGTTTTTGTTAACGTGTTTTTTAATTCACTCGAAAAGTAACTATTTATTTTAATTTTAATTTAGTTATTATTTTAATTTTCTTATGTAAACTCTCTTTTTTTAAGTAATTACTTAATGAGGACTTAAATAGTTTTTCATTTTAATTATTTCATTTTTTTTTTGTTTTGTTTTCACCTTGTTCAGTTGAATAACTATTAAAAGCCAGACTGCGCCAGGTGTAAACAGATATTTAATTACTTTATTACATTATGTATTGTTTCTATGTATTAATAAAAGGCATTATTTATTTAATTATGTTCTTTTTGACTTGAGATAATTTTTGTCTATTTTCAAAAATTTCAAAAGGGGTGGGGGAAAGTCAAACCTTTTTACTTTCAAATGTAGATGTCTCGGTTTTGGATGAATCGATTTTATTCAAATTGGAGTCGAACAAAAGTGACAAAAAAGACCTAGTACTTATTACCGACCATCACATATTTTTCACTTTAAAAGAGTCAGGTGTTGCCAGTTTGAACATTCAAATTCAAAATTTTAATATTTGAACTTCCCGCCACGAAAATTGTACGAGTTTGCGCCAACTCGCCGAAAAATACGTTAATTATGTCAATCTTTAGCCATACATTGCGGAAGCTCCGATATTTAATAACTGGTAGGTTAAATATAGTTTTAATTAATTTTTTATGCTACAATCTTATATTCTATTACAAATTATGTTATAATGAATAAAAAATTATTGGTCAATTATAGGGGCAGTCATTATACAGGGTGTTAAAAAAGTACGCTGCCAAACTTCAAGGGACGATTCCTCGCATTATTCTAAGACAAAAAGTTTATATAAACATAGTTCTGAAAACGAATAGTTTTCAAGATACAGGGTGTTAAAGTTCTAAGAAAAAACTTGTTTTTCTATTATAGCTTTTATAACACTCTAGGTATGTTTATCAAATTTGGTGTGCATCTTTTACCCATTAAAGGACAGTGTTTGATGCAAAAGGTCCCTACGGGGTTTGAAATTAATATTTTTTAAGAAAAAAAAGATACGCCACTGCTTCTTTTGAAAACAAAAATTATTTTTGAAATCTCCGTTTAATTTAAAGAAAATTTGGTCTCCAGACTTACTTTTGTACGACACACGGTTTTCGCGTAAAAAAATAAAAATCATTGCAATCCAAATGCAATTTTGCAATGGTAATTTTATGTAAAATCCGATTCTGTTTATTTTTATTAAACATATTATTTGAAAGTTGGCACGCGTAATGCTGTTAGTAGTACCCATAAAAAGAAATAATTATAAATTTGGAATAATCTACTGAGTGACTCTGGGTCATGTCCCCTTTTATCTCCCAAACTTTTTTGCGCCAACACTTGTGATTTGTATTTGCCATTCGCGAGCTTAATTTTCCTTTTTTTAATTTATTACAATTCACTATTAAACCCTCATTTCTAAATGTATTTTTTTTAATAGAACTAACAATTTGGTAGGAAAATTTAAGAAACAAACTGCAATTTAATTCAGTAGTCAAAGAAACCTAAATTGTCAAGGTGGGCTTTGCTTTGCTAAACGACAGTTCTTCGTTTGTTTATAACAATAACATGACAGTTGTCAAAACTATTAATAAAGGTGCACTTGTGTAATTTTTTAAAGTTTATTTAATTTTCTTTCGGTAAAAATGGTTCAGTTTACAAACCGTGAAATGGCAGACATGCATTTCGTGTATGGATTGGCTGATGGTAACGCTCGCGCCGCTAGACGGATGTATCAAGAAAGATATCCTGACCGTCCACTACCTAACAGACAATTTTTTGCAAATATTCACTCCAAACTTTGTGAAACGGGTAGTTTTAAGAAGTCTGCTGCCCTTATAGGGAGACCAAGAACAGTAAGAACGGTTCAGATAGAGGAAGCTGTCCTAAATGCAATTGATGAAAACCCAGAAACTAGTACGAGAAAAATTGCGACTGAATTAAACATTACTCACGTATTAGTATGGCAAATTTTAAAGGATCAACAACTTTATCCATATCATTCGCAACGTGTCCAAGCTCTTTTGCCAAGAGATTTTCCGCTAAGAGTGGCTTTTTGTAGATGGGTAGGAAATAAGTTAATGCAAAATCCAAGGTTTTTATCTCAGGTGTTGTTTACGGACGAGGCATGTTTTTCCCGTAACGCAATCATAAACTTTCATAACAATCATGTGTGGGCCGATGAAAATCCTCACGCCATAATTGAAAATCATTTCCAAGAGCAGTTTTCTGTAAATGTTTGGATTGGAGTTGTAGGAGATTTCCTTATCGGGCCTCACTTTCTGCCTAGCAGGCTTACTGGTGAGGAGTATAGACAATTTATTGAACATGTTTTACCTGAACTTTTGGAAGATGTTCCACTAAGGCAAAGGCGTTCTATGTGGTTTATGCATGACGGTGCTCCACCGCACTTCAGTTTGGTGGCACGTCAGTACCTAGATCAAAATTATACCGATCGCTGGATTGGGCGTGCAGGACCACAATTTTGGCCACCCAGGTCACCTGATATTAATCCGATAGATTTCTTTCTCTGGGGACACCTTAAAGCATTAGTTTACACAACACCAGTTCGAAGCGAAGACGATCTACCAAATCGGATAGAAGAGTCCTGTGAAATTATTAGGAACACTCCTGGTATTTTCGAAAGGGTTCGCCAGTCGCTAATAAGGCGTACAAACGCATGTATTGAAGTCGGGGGAGGCCATTTCCAGCAGTTACTTTAAAATTAAATTCTGTGAAATTATTATTTGTAAGGTTGGTTAAGTTATGTTTGGTTTACAATTATTTTATTAATAAACGTCTTGGTGTTGTTTAGTTTTTTTTTATTTATTTAATGTTTTAATGCATTACGCGTGCCCACTTCCAAATAGGTATGTTTGATAAAAATTAAACAGTAGCGGATTTTACAAAAAATTATCCTTGCAAATTGGATTCGGATTGCAGTAGATGTATGAAAATTGTTTTTACGAAGGTAAGTCTAGAGACCAAATTTGCTTAAAATTAAATCGGAATTTCAAAAATAATTTTTGTTTTCAACAGAAGCAGTGGCGTATCTTTTTTTTCTTAACAAATATTAATTTCAAACCCCGTAGGGACGCCACTGGAGGAAATAAAAAAAAACCTTTTGCATCAAACACTGTCCTTTAATGGGTAAAAGATGCACACCAAATTTGATAAACATACCTAGAGTGTTATAAAAGCTATAATAGAAAAACAAGTTTTTTCTTAGAACTTTAACACCCTGTATCTTGAAAACTATTCGTTTTCAGAACTATGTTTATATAAACTTTTTGTCTTAGAATAATGCGAGGAATCGTCCCTTGAAGTTTGGCAGCGTACTTTTTTAACACCCTGTATACAATGTCTTTTTTACCGACCAGTCAGTCACGAGTCGGTCGGAATCAGGAGAGTGCACTATTTTATTTATTTTTTTTATTTATTGAAGGAATATTAAAGAATAAAGACTATTCTTTTTTTCATATAAATAATAACTTTTAAATATTTTTATATCTTTTCATTATGGGTTTATAAAAACAGTAACATTTTTAGTTTAAACGTCGGATGTTATATTTCCGTCCGATATAAATTTGCAAATATTAAGATTATTTTGACGCCAATACTTCTAATAAAAACATTTTCTAACGGATTATGAGATATTACCACAATACTATGAAAATATTTGCCGAGTCTAACTAAAAAAAAAAGGTCGGTAAATAGGGCCTAAATTCTTATCAGTCTCCTACGTGTGACCAACGGTCGGTAAAACAGAAGGTACCCTTCACCGACCACCTGAGCTTTTTTCTCAGAAAAAGGTTAATATTAAGGTTTGTAAGTAAAAACTCAATTTTCTAATATTTTTAGTCTGAAGTTCAAAATGTTTTTAAGAAACAGAGAGTAAGAAATAACGGAAAAATTAAATCTTTTTACTGAAAAAAAATATATGATATGATATGTACACTTCACCGACCATTCCTGTGTGATTTTCTTATTACCGACCATTTTGGCTCCCATTACCGACTGCCTTTTTATGCAGAATATCACTGATACTTACCTTGATTTTTTAGTGTATTTATTTAATTTTTGTAGTTTGTGTTAGTATAATGCAAGAAATTATAATAAATCAATTTTTAAAGAAGAAAAAACATAACAAAAGATTTAACATTTCTAAGTTGAATTTAAGTAAAAAAAACATAAACTCTTATAACTATGTTCCTTTGGGAACAAACTGCTTTTTTGACCCCTCCTAAGTTCTTCAATTTCACATACACAATAAATGCTCCGGCGGTTAATTTAATTAAATTTCATTTGAATTTTTAATTAATTCAATTTCATTTGAACTGTATATAAGTAGACTATCCTTCTCGGTTCACTTCTAATTCACCCTACTCCTTGCCATTGCTTATACAACTCTACCATTCGAGCTTAATTCAAAGATCAAACCAGGAAAATATTCTTCTTCATATATTACAATGACATGCTTTAACTCGCATCAGTCTCATTTGTCTTCTGGTAGAAGGGAAAACAGTGTGGGAACAGGGAGGTCCTCGCTTGGCAGGATATTTTTGCCACCTCTTGATACTTGTAGACATCTGAAATAAAAAATAATATTAATAAGAAAAGTGCCGTCTTAACAGGTGAGATATTTCTCTGCTCTCCTCCTTTCGTCTGTCCGGTTTGCCGCTGCCTACGCCCTACTGTCCCGTGGTCCAGTCTGCCGTTGCCAGTGTCCCTCCGTAAGTACGCCTGATGATCATCGAATTCTGGGTTCTCTTCTGTGCCTTCAGCGACACTACTGTTCCGTGATCCGGCAGTGTTGAGGCTGAGGTGGGGTGTTCTTTTACCCCAGGTTCATCTGCAGCTCACGCCGGAGCCAGTTGAGGTACCTGGGATCCTCTTCTTTTACCTCAGGTTCAGTTGCAACTCACGCCGGAGCCAGCTGAGGTACCTGGGAATCCTCTTCTTGGAGTTTGATGGCCACTTGTTGATACTCTTAGGGTTTCTGTGAGCAAGATCTAGTTTCTGAGAAGCACGGAGACTCAGAAATTTTGATTTGCCCACTTTCATCCTAGAGTATATTAGTGCAGGAGTCCGTGTGTAGGTCTCCTGTACCTTGTCCAGTTGTTGCGTCTCAGAGCTAGCGGTCATAGTCTACCAGGTCACGTAGGTTTTCGTTGGGGTGATGTTCGGCTACCCTGAAGGCTCGGGTAGCCTTTTGCCGCATGAAGTCTTCAATAGGTATCCATTGAAGACCACGCTGCAAGTCCTCATTCCTGATAAACCATGGGACGTCAACTGCCATCCTAATGAGTTTGTTTTCTGTCCTCTTTAGCTTCATAATCGCTTTTCCGACAGAGCAATGGATAAAGTTTACCCATTGCTTGTCTGGTTTTTGTCCTCGCTGCGTTGATATGGTTATTCCATGTCAAGCTTCTATCCATGGTCATCCCTAGGTACTTGGCCTCGATCAAGGGATCTCGACAACTCGGATTCTGGCTCATGGAGCCAGTCTCCTACGCTGGAATAGGATTGCTTGAGACTTCGGGGGGTTGATCTTAACTTTCCATTTGATGGGCCTGTAGTTGTGTGGTAATGTCCTGTCTTCCTGGTTTTTCGATGAAGATGATCTCTGCCTTTCTCCATGTGCTGGGGAAATGAGTATGCTTTCTTAGGGAAGTATTTCAGCATCTTGTTGGTAATGCCGTCGGCAGGGGCTTTCTTGACCTTCAGTTTCCTGATAATGTCTAGAAACTTCCCCGGGTGAGACAGGATGTGGATTTTGTTGAGGTAAAATCCAAGCATCCAAGTCTCTAACTGAGTCGTGAACCTCTTCGGTGTGCTCTTCGTCCTCCTCTGGATGTTGATTTAGCTGACCTTGTTGGACCATGGCATCCGCTAAGGCTTCAGCTTTGTCTTCGTCGGTGTAGATTTTGCCATTTACACCTTGGAGAGGAGGGATGGACGTTTGTCCATTCGAAGAGCACGTTGCATCTGCCAGGCTGTTTGGTGATGCGTGTCTAAGGATCTCAGCTTTTTCTGCCACTTGTTGTTTCGGTGCTCTTGTAATCGGTTTCTCAAAATTTGAGAGTGTCGGTTTAGAGCAGTCCTGTCCTCTTCCTCGTGGGATCTGGCGTAAATCCTGCGGATGCGTCTGTTGGTCCTGATCTCGTCTCTGAGATTTTCAGGAAACTCCTCGGTTCGTCGATGCCTGGTTATGTCTTCCACTACTGTGTTTTCATGGAAGGCATTCAGAATGGCTGTCTCTAGACGTCTTACGGCCTCATCTAGTCCCTGAGGAGAGATAGGATAGATCAGGGCGGCTTTTTATATCCGGCTTGTGCTCACTTGAATTTTTTTTGTATGCTTGAAAATTTTAGTAGATATTCTAATTTTTCGTTTATAGAATCTCGAAACCTACGACGCGACTACTTTAATTAACATTAATCAATGTCATGTTAAATCAGGATCCATAATACATGCAGAGTTATGAAATGGTTACAACCAACTTTCTGCATATAGATACATTTACAAAACTGTTAATCACAGAATTGAATTTATAAAGAAACCCTAAATCTTGCTTATTTAAACTTTTTCTCTATCTTCATTAGTAAACCCTATAAGTAGGTGTCAAAATATAATAATAATTTTTGAAACAAGTCAAAAAATATTATCACCTTTTTTAAATTATATAATCAAAAAGAAGCTTAATAATTTCTTCTTACTAAACAAATCGTAAATAAGACAAGCGGGGTTTTCATAATCAACAAAATTTGGCGGAATCAATATAAATAGCAAATTATCATTGGCAAAGTCTGCAGTCGCTATTCTCGTCTGCCGGATTTCTCAACACACTTGGCAACACTGCGCGTTGATTTCTCGGATAGATCCAGGCTCTTCAAAGCCTGTATCCATTTACAGGGGCCAGAACGTTGCCGCGTCTTGTTCGATCTACTGCGTACCTTTATTGATCTATTCTTATACGTAACGACGAATACGACTACTAAGGCTTATCTACATGTTTGCCTAATTTGCACTTGCAATAGTGACGCAGAACTACTATCCGACATATGTCCATTGGTATTCTGGTATTCAGCTAGAGAAGATTAAATAATTTGTTCCTTTTTAATGCAGTTCATATTCCTATGCCACAGGAGCAAGGAGTTTGAAAAGGTACATGTTTCGGGAATTACAAGTAGGGATGGGCGATATTAGATTTTACCTATCGATATATTTGGGACAAAATTATTGACGCGCAAAAAAAGGTCCTCACCTTCATATGCCGCTCAATTTGCTCGTAATTATGTAATCCGTTTGTTCATACATATCAGTATATCAGTTATATATCGGCATTATTGCTCACCTATCGCCAATTATCGATAACTATGGATATATCGATTAAACAACCATCCCTAATCGCAAGCACTGTCCAATCTTCTTTTGTGTACTGAAAATTTACGTATGTTGGACCGCCGAAATAATCATTCAGTTTGTCTGTAATGCCATGTATGTAGGTAAGAACAACAATACCTCGCATTATTATCGTTCTGCTCCCGAGAAGTTGGATTACTAGGTAATCTTCTAATTAAACGCGTAATATCTTTAGTGCAATAGGCATTTCCTCTCATGGCTTCGGTTAGTTTCTCTGTTGTTTAAAAATTTTGTTGAGTCTTGTTTTCTTAACATCAAAAAACATTTATATAGCCCATCAGCAGTGCTTCCCCAAAAAAAATTATAAAACATATTCTAAAATGTAATTTTTGAAATAGGAAACCATTAATTTAGTTTATATTAAAAATGCTAAAATATTATCTTAATTATCAAGCCCATAATAAATGCGGCCTTGACTCCGACCGAGCCACAATAGAAATCGAATAGAACCTATGCGGGCCGCTAGCTTCTCTGCAGCCGAGTCCTGTATGTTCGATTTCCTGTGAATCGAGCCAGAGGTTATTGAACTTTCCACCGGCTATTTGAAATTTTTGCATTTCAGTCGCGTGCTTTAAGTGGAGGAGGAAGCTATCGTTGGAGTAGTTTCTTTGTTTGAACGGCTATCCGTGTGTTGTGTGATACGTACGTCGCGTCGTGCATGGTGCGATATGGAAGACAATAATATGGACGTGGATATGCAAATACCGTCAACTTCGGCTGTCGGTAATAACGTTGAAAATGTTGGAGAATTTAGTAAGAAGAGTGTGTGTGAATATGTGGTGTGTGACTTAATAATAAAGGAATTTTCAATATTAAACTTCGCTGATAAGCCTCAAATAATTTCCAAAGGAAGGGCAAAACCGCCTATGAAAAATTTAACCACAAAAATGAAAAACTGTATTAGACATTTTTATCCGGAAAAACAATACGAACAATTTAAATGCCTAACAGGGTGTGAAAATATAAGTAAATTATTTTGTTGGCCATGTTTACTTTTTGAAAATAAAAAAGGTCACAGGAAAAAAACTGGTTTTTCCGATTTAAACAATTTCCATAAAGCTGTAAAAAGACACATTATGTCCAAAGCGCATTTGCAGGTCGTCATAAAAGAAAAAGTCTTCGGCAAAACCAGAATTGAACACGCGCTTAATAAACAGTTGGAAATTAGTCACCGCCAACACAATGAGCTAGTCGATAAAAATAGGCAAATATTAAGAAGACTTATCGATGTTGTTTGTTTTCTCGCAGAGCACGAATTGGGATTTAGAGGTCATGACGAAACAAGGGTTTCTTCAAATAGAGGAAATTTTTTCGCTGTTGCAACCATTATTCTAAAAATAATTAAACAGGAGATTGGCGAGGCGCGGTTCATTGCTATTGTTCTGGACGAAACAACTGATATCACTAATTTTAGCCAATTATCTATAGTAATACGCTACGTTAAAACAGACGGAAGTATTCAAGAGCGATCTTTAGGTTTTAAAAATGTGTCCGAAAATCGTACACCAGATGCATTATATACCGTAGTTTATAGCGTTACTAAAGACATTAATGGAGAGAAAAAATTAGTTGCTCAAAGCTGTGATTGAGCTGCAGTGATGGCACGACAATTAGGGGGTCTGCAAGCTAAAGTTCGAGAAACTTTCCCAAGTGCTGTGTTTGGCCATTGTTTTGCTCATAAATTAAATTTAGTTTTATCCCAGTCCATCAATCACATTAAAGAGTGTAAAGTATTTTTCGTTACTTTAAGTAGCATGGCTGCTTTTTTTCCAAGTCAACAAAACGTACTCAAGAGATGTTCAAACATCATACAGACGCCTCTTTTATGAAATATTCGATGAAATTTAGCAACAAATAAACTATAGATTTAACGGTTTAAATGATTTTAAATTCCTCGAGCACTGCAATTTTGATGCATTTAAAGGAAAAAATTTTCCAGAAGATGCGTTTAAATCTCTTCTTCTTCATTATGGCCAGTTCTTCGACCGGGTGTTACTGCGATCTGAACTAAAAGTGATTTACGAAACCGATGACATTAGCGCAAAAAATAACGCTAAGAAACTAATGAAATATATGTCGGAGCATCGACGTTTTTATGATGACGTCATTGACGAATTTGCAAAAAATGATCGAAGAATGAATTACATTACAAATATTGTAAAATTGCTTCCCTTTCCTAAAATTTCACCGCACGTCCCTGTAGCCCATATAGTTTATTAATAATACATTATATGGACTGTTAAATAAGGTAAAAATAAAAAATATAAAGTGTTTTTATCAAAAGTTTTAAGCCCAGCGTTCATTTCAATAAATGTAAATATCGTTTGCAACATAAACATCAAATTGTTGCTTTATTTACTCATATATACTCTACCTTATGTTAAAAAAATTGGTAAACAACCATTTTTTCTTAGGACATCCCCAAGGATATTGCTTTATCATATCATGACTCCCCTCAAGATCGCATATCAAAACGAAAGATGTGCGTTTTTCTTAAAAATTCGGTTTTCATAAAAGCCTTATCCGCATTTCAGGTCTCCTTTTTATTTCCTCTTAAAAATAAATTTTATAAGGACATGCAAATAGGGACTCTTAGGTACAAAACCCAGTGTGGCATAAGTAAGTCGATTTCGCACGTTACTGTCGAAATTTGTTCATAATATATTCAAGATGGCAAAAATAATAAAACCCTCCAAAGAGATAAGGGCGTATTTTAGCTGGCAGCTTGATATATGCTGTGACAAAAAGCTTTTAATTTTTTAATAATAATAAAGGCATAATATACAGTTATAGATATTGATACATTTTGATAATATATTTTATATACGAACATTATAATAATGAATTCAACCCAAAAACTTATCTATTAGCATAAAGGCTTCTGCCGCGATTTTAAAACTGATGTTCCTGGTTGCATAAAATGCACCCAGAAATGGCAAGGCCTATTATAAATCTGTTTATACGTTTAGCAAAAGTAAATATATATATATATATATATATATATATATATATATATATATATATATATATATATATATATATATATATATAATATAATATATATTTATATATATATATATATATATATATATATATATATATATATATATATATATATATATGTCCGGGGTCGGGAGGCAAGCTAAAGACTTCATTGTGAAGCCCGATAAGGGCCGAACAGAGTGGTTACCAGCCCGAGACAGGAAAGCTCTAAATTCCATCGTAGGAATAGTAACGGGGCAAGGATGTACACCTGGTGGCGGGTGGTGGGTTGAGGGAGGAGCTGGGGTAAACTGAAAGGGCTTTATAGGCCTACCAGTCAGGTCTCTAGACCTCCTCCTAACTACTACTACTATATATATATATATATATATATATATATATATATATATATATATATATATATAATAGAATAAGAAAAGCAGATACTACACTGGCAGAATTTTTACCTATAAAAAAAAACGAGAAATCTCCTGGCCTCCACTATCACGATTTTTGCTTAATTTTATTTTATATAACTAAGGTACGAGAAACGCCAAGAGAGCAGGCTTACATCTTTTTCATAACTTTTAGTTAGTAGGTACTACTTTATAATCTCTTCGATAGACAAAAAAAACTGTAAAGCTGAGCCAGTGAGTTAACTTAACAATAAGATATCCATTATACATACAGATATACAAACATATATACATACACACATATACTAATTTATCACTTTATTTATTATTGTTTTGTACTCAAAATTAAAAAAAATTGTTTAAATTTATTTGTTTCTCCATGAGTGAACGTTTCATATGGATTGAAAAAAGAATTAGTATGTAAAACGGGGCTTCTTGCGATTGTTTACTTATACCAAAGATCCATTATAGCTTACGCTATCGCCGCGAGATGCGGCGTTTCCAATAACTAAATATTAGAAGAGTTCTTTTAGTTAAAAGAGAAATATTAAATTTCGATGTTAATCTTTGGAGTTGAAATTTGATACAGGTTAGCTTGAAATAAGTTCTCTAGGAGTAAGCATATGTTTTAATAGAAAATAAACTTATTCTTACAAAAACCTGAAAAACTAAATCAAAGAAACAACGGTAAATATTATTTTATATTGGAGCAAGGCGTTTATGAATTATTTTAGTTAACTGCAATATTACTTGCCATATAAGTTTAAGGTAATATTATAATATAATGCAAAACTTGTTACAGTTAAACCAAAATAATCGAAAAAGGGGTTGCGCCAAAGTAGTTAAGCTTTATATTTTATCAGGCTTAAGTTGGTTTTTGAAAAAGACACAATATGTCGAAACAGCTGTCAAACGGAAATAAATTAGTGAAAATTGCTAAACCAATATAGTTTATTTATTATACGAGCGATAATGATATATAAAAAACACACTAAAATAATTTGTTTTCTAAACTCTTATAAGTGGAATTGCTAAATAAATAAATTTCTTTTCGCTCTATCTACTATGTACTATATACTATTGTCTCTGCTAAAAAAAATTGCAAAAACGTAATGTTTGTAAAATTTAATTTCAGGTAAATGTTAAACTTTAAAAACTTGAGTCCAAAGTGAGGCTAAAATCTCCTTTCATAGAATTAGAAACCGAATAAAACTTCAAACATGCCAGACACAAACCCATTATATGACGTTTCACTACGTGCCTCAGTATTCTAAAATTCCGGAAATATACAGGAGACTCGATAAAGGCATAAACCGTGATATGTAGGGTAAAGAGGGATAAAGACAATTTTGTCACGCTGCAACTTTGCAACCATCGTTCCCAAGGGATGTCCAATATGGAGACAGTTCATTTTCAGGACCTTAATAGGGACGTGCAGTGATTTATGAAAAATAACTTGATATCGCGTCGAACAGTTTTCGTGTCATAAATCGCTATTAATAATAGATTATATTCCAGTTTAAAATTGCGTTTTAAAAATAACTCTCGGAGTTAAAATCATATTGAAATCGACATTTACATATGTATGTCAGTAGCGTAACTACCTCTGTTTTGAATCTTCTTTTAATGAATTCGTTAATTTTTTTAAAGGGTTATGATGTTCTAAACTGGTTCAATTTTTTTTTCAATTCAAAAAGCTATACAGTGTTTCAGGTATATTTTGGAGTGCGAAAATTTCAATTATTCTCTAAATAATTGACCTTGCAATTTGATTTTCTAAAACCCCTTTGATCGTATAAAATCGACTTCAGATAAATATACTTGCAAAAACATGTTTTAAATTTGAAGTTCCTAGACAATTTTTATTGTATATTATATATACAAGAATATACTGAAAAGAACCATTTTGCTGTCGTTTAGGCAAAATCGCATTTGGCATTTTCGAAGCTTTCTGTTTCGCGTCCGATTGAAGACTGAAAGTGTTAGTGACAGCGGAGCTTCCTTTTTATACGCCCACTATCGGCCGAAGATTATATCTAAACGGTAGTGCGTCATTGTTTATATTTTCGGGACGTTGTTGTTGGACTAATGCCGCTTGATTTTCTGTGGTTTTTGGTTTATATATGATTGATTTCTATACTGCTGGTAACTTTAATGATTCGTCCCTTTTATTTAAATCACCTTTTTTGTCTATTTCTATGGCTTCTCGGATTATTCTGGTCCGATAGTGCTCTATATTGGCAATCTCCTTACACCCTTCGAAGTTTATTTTGTGGCCTGTTTCCTGATGGTGTAAAAATAAGGCAGATGTTGTTTGTTTATTTCGGATACTGAGTTTATGTTCTTCTACTCTTGCTGATATTCTGTTTGTTTGCCCAACATACGACTTTTCACAGCCCTGGCACGGGATGCTATATACTCTGTGGTTTTTCAATTTTATGTTATCTTTTGGATTTCCAAGGAGTTTGCCTATGGTTGTTTGTGGCTTATGAATTGTTTGTATATTGTATTTTCGAAGAATACTGCCAATTATTATTGTGTATTAGTTAATCGCACGGATCTAGATATGAGGGTATTGGCCACGGCTAGATCCGTTCGATTAACTAATACAAAAACGAGACATGATGAACTTAATATAATATCTAGTGCTTTAAAGAAATACGGTTATATAAAGCATGCCATAGATAAAGCTAGTAATAAACAGAGTATATATATATATATATATATATATATATATATATATATATATATATATATATATATATATATATATATATATATCGAGCATCGCGTTTCTGCTTAAATTTAAAAAAGAGTATTATTTTAAATGGAACACCCTGTATATTATATTTACTGTTTCGTTTGCAAATCTTCTGCTCAACAAAAAAATGTATATGCATTACTGGCCTAAAATTAAAGATAACCTAGTTATTCATATATTTCGCTTTTAAATAAATAAGGCTATGTATTTTTAAATTAAATTTTTATTTTTTGTTTTTACTTAGTCTTTTATTTAAGTTATAAATAAAAACAATTTAAATTTATAACAAGTGGGCAAATATACCTCTATTTTTTTCAATACATTTTTTCAGTATTTTTTAAGAGAGCTTGTGTTGCCTTCAAAACTGTTCGGCCATGGATAAATTTTACAATGCGCCTAATATTAAATTGAAGTTCGTCTAATGTCAAATATATGTTTTTATATACCTCTTCTTTGACATAACCACAAAAGTAAAAGTCTAATGGAGTTATGTCAGGGGATCTTGGTGGCCAACGAATCGGACCATTTGTTGTTATACATCCATTTTGGAAAAGTCTGTCAAGCAATATTGTAACCTCACGAACCATATGAAGGTGAGCTCCATCTTGTTAGAAATATAATTTATGATCTTCTTCTAGGTTAACATCCTATAAAAAGTCTTCCAGTATTTCTGACAATATATCAACATATCTGCAGGGGCGTGCGGTAAAATTTTAAGAAAGGGAAGCAATTTTTAGAAACTTACCTATTTGTAATCTAATTCGATTTTTCGATCATTTTTTGCAAATTCGTCAATGACGTCATCATAAAAACGTCGATGCTCCGACATATTTTGGAGAAGTTTATTTTCAATGGACAACAGCGATGTATGCGAAAGTCTCTCTTGCACCGTTGAATTTCTCACGACATTTTTTGTACGTTTAAGTGTTGAAAAATTGCGTTCTACTGATGAACTTGTGGCAGGTATTGTCAATACTAATTCACACAATTTCGACACTTCGGTGTAGGCATCTTCCAGCTCCTTGTCTTTTAAAAATTGCATTAGTTCCTTAGCGTTATTTTTTGCGCTAATGTCATCAGTTTCGCAAATCACTTTTAGTTCAGATAGCAGTAACACTAGGTCGAAGAACTGGCCATAATGAAGAAGAAGACATTTAAACGCATCTTCTGGAAAAGTTTTTCCTTTAAATGCATCAAAATTGCAGAGCTCAAGGAATTTAAAATTATTTAAACCGATTATTTCATAAAAGAGGCGTCTGTATGATGTTTGAACATATCCCACCTTGTCTGTTCGAAGACGCTTGACTTGTGGCTCTACATTTATCGTCATCGTTTTCTCCCAAATAAAGGTCAAAGTTATCTCTTTTTTGGCTTAACATGGACTTAAAATCATCCACTTTTTTTAGGCAAAAAGCAATATCATTTGTTTTAGTTTGTAATATATTAAAAACATTGTCCAAAAATGGAAATATTTCTGAAAATATGTCCAACAAATAATTAAAATTAAAATCTCGTTTCATTTATTGCTTCTGAGTCCCACGATTCATTATTTTCTATTATATTCTCAAATAGTTCAATCAGTGATTCATGATTTCAGATACTGTTAACACAAGTCTTCCATTATAGTTCTACCTAGTAGCCGCTACTTTGGGCAATCGTTTGTGGACAATGGAGTCCAAAGCTTGTGTTCGTTTTGTTACCTTGGAAAAAAAAGCATCCATGCCACTTAAAGTAACGCAAAATACTTTACACTCTTTAATGTGATTGATATTGTCAATATATAACAATATCCCTACAAGGACAAGAAGTGGAAAAGGTGGATTCATACGTATATCTGGGGCAAGAAGTCACAATCGGAAAAATTAATCAGGAACTGGAAGTCAATAGAAGAATACGTCTGGGATGGGCGGCTTTTGGCAGACTAAAACACATCATTCAGTCAAGACTACCTTTAAAACTGAAGAGCAGAGTCTATAATGAATGTATCCTTCCAACAACGACATACGGCTGCGAGACATGGGTCCTTACCAAGAAAATTCTCAACAAACTACAAGTTCACCAGAGAACAATCGAAAGAAAAATGTTAGATACATCCCTTAAAGACCGTAAAACGAATGAGTGGATAAGAAGCAGGACCAAAGTCCAGGACATAACAAAACGAATCTGCTCTCTAAAATGGAACTGGGCAGGACATGTGGCCAGAAACAACACTAACTGAAGCGGAAAAGTTACCAGATGGAGACCTTGGGGAGAAAAAAGAAGCACTGGCAGACCCCAACAACGCTGGTACGATGACATTAAGAGAACAGGAGGTCTCAACTGGTATCAAGTTGCTCAGAACCGGGAAAACTGGAGAAACATGAGAGAGGCCTATATCCAAAGGATAGAAAACGGCTAGAAAGAAAGAAAAGAAGAAAGAATGTGATTGATGGACTGTGATAAAACTAAATTTAATTTATGAGCAAAACAATGGACAAGCACAGCACTTGGGAAAGTTTCTCGAACTTTAGCTTGCAGACCCCCTAAATGCCCTGCCATCACTGCAGCTCCACCATAGTTGTTATTTTGACTGCTGAAAATTCAGGATTTTTTTTGGTTCATTTCAGGACTAAAAGTTCAGATGAACAAAAGGCCTTAGTTTCTGTGATTTTTACGTTTCGGGGTCCCTAGATGCCGATGTCAGTCTGTCTGTCGGTCTGTCTGTTTTTAAAAAACTACTTACCCGATTGAGTTCAAATTTTGGCAACAAAAATTAAAGACCATATGAGATTTTCTTGAATTTTGGTAAAAATCCAATATGGCGTAACAAGATGGCGGCCTAGTGAAACCTTAAAAAATTATTTAAAACTATTTTTTGGGTTTTTCCGCCTTAGAAAATTGAAAAAAATAAATAAAAAATAAAATATAGTTACCCTATAAATTGAATAGATAGTCTTGAGTTCTGGGTCCACTACGAAGGTACCCGAGGAACGACACTGAAAAATGCCTGCTTTCTGGACGTTTCGAGGGAAAGTCTACCCCCGTCTTCAGCAAACCTACAAATAAAATACTAAAAGCAGAATATGTGTTATGTTTCGTATCAGAAATATAACCAGAATGGCTAATCTCTGACAAAATGTCAGTGAATGTCAGTTTAAAGGTGTTATTTTTAATTGTTAGAATAAGGTGCGAAATAGGTGTACCTAGAGTATGTTCATTTTAATTTATTGTATTTTGAGGTGTCCTTTTTTTACTTCAGTATTTAGCAAATTTAACCAAGTGTTATTAAAACTAACGGAACAAGATGCTACACAATTATCTTTATTTAATAATATTAAGGCACTTTCTTTTATTTTACGTTTTTTGGAACATTAAATTAACAATTAAAAATAACACCTTTAAACTGACATTCACTGACATTTTGTCAGAGATTAGCCATTCTGGTTATATTTCTGATACGAAACATAAGACATATTCTGCTTTTAGTATTTTATTTGTAGGTTTGCTGAAGACGGGGGTAGACTTTCCCTCGAAACGTCCAGAAAGCAGGCATTTTTCAGTGTCGTTCCTCGGGTACCTTCGTAGTGGACCCAGAACTCAAGACTATCTATTCAATTTATAGGGTAACTATATTTTATTTTTTATTTATTTTTTTCAATTTTCTAAGGCGGAAAAACCCAAAAAATATTTTTAAATCATGAATCCGCCACTACAATTTCGTAATTATTTAAAAAATTATTACTGAAAAAACTAGTTATCCAATTTACCTCAAATTTGTCACAAAAATCAAGTGTTATATAAGAATAAACTGGTAACGTTTTGATATGAATTCAATGAATTTTAAGTTTTGCAGAAAAATAAAATATTATATAGAAATAAACTGGTAAAAATTGCTAATTCAATTTATTTCTTTCCTCGCCTAAGGGGCGTATTGTAAACGTAAAAAAACCACTCTGCGATATTTTTTCAGGTCTTTACGTTTTAGGGTCTGTAGACGCCAAAAGACATATTTTCTCAATTCCGTCGTCTGTCTGTCTGTTTGTCGGTCTGTTGTTCGCGGCATTGCTAAAAAAAACAAAAGAAAAGCCGAGCATAAGATATAAGTAGATATAATAGTTAGTCGTTTTCTTGATACCTGCCTGATTCGTTCTAAGAGCGAATAAATAATTTTTATTTTAAAATGCTAACCACTGTGTAATTATTCTATCCCTATAACCCAACACGCCCTGTACACAATACTCATATTGGAACATTTAAGGGTGCCAACCCTCTTTATAATCTAATAGACATACCTTTGATTGCCACAAGTGAAGGTTGTTTAGCAGATCATTTAAAAAAAAAATTTTGAAAAAAACCCGTATGTCGGAAACGAAAAAAAATTTCAAAATTGCTAGAACAACCTAACCTAACCTAACCTAACCTACTGTAGCTGAACACCAGCATACCACTGGCCATATTATAAATGTAAAGGAAAACATGGCTCTAGCATCGGTTCCAGGATTTTATAAACGAAAAATTAGAGAATCTATTGAAATATTAAAACATACAAAAAATTTCAATAGAAGTTTTTTCAACAGGTTAAGTAAGAAATCATGGTTCTTGGGATTAGACCGTATCAAATTGGAATTATTATCCGACGTTTCGCCTTCGATTGCACGAGGCATCTTCAGGGATCTTTACTCCACGAGATCTGAACACTGAAGGCGGGCTTTTATACCCGACTTGTGCTAGCCGAACCGTGACCCTGTATTAAGATCGGTTTCCACGTGTGATGTAGACCGTAACACGTGTCTCTATTGAAATTTTTTGTATGTTTAAATATTTCAATAGAACCTTGGTTTCCTTTACATTTATGAAATGGCCAGTGTTATGCTGGTGTTCAGCTACAGCAGATTGAACAATTTGGCCGCTTTATTTTTTTTTTCGGTGGACAGGTAAAAAAATATAGTAATTAAAAGGTAAAAGATAAAATAGGAAAAAATAAAAAAAATGCATCTGTCATTTTGACAACTGTCAAAAATAAAATAGGAAAAAATAAAAAAATGCATCTGTCATTTTGACAGCTGTCAAAAATAAAATAACAAAAAAATAAAAAAATGTATCTGTCATTTTGACAGCTGTCAAAAATAAAATAGGAAAAAATAAAAAAATGCATTTGTCATTTTGACAGCTGTCAAAGTGACCGATAACAAAACAAATAGGTAAGATAGCAGAAAGTGGTGTTATTTGTGATAGAAACATTTTATTGTTCAATAAAACTATGCAAATTATATTCCTCTATCTTACTTAATCTTTTTTTATCGATCGATGTTACCGTTGCATTCGCCATTTTGTCAAGATACGTGAGTGTATATTCGCATCGCGAAAAAAGGGTCTACAAAGCGGATTTCCCGCGAAATAATATACATCTTATAGAGAATTTTCCGTAGATTCAGAATCTGATTCGAGCGTCAATTTAAAAATAATCGTTTCGGAGATATGGACGATTTTCTGAAGTCCTGCATTTATCGGTGAAAATGTCGAATTTTCCGAGCGTCGCAACGCCAAACTATAACTTTTAGGATTAAATAAATGTTATTTTCGGTTTCTACGGCATCAAATTAGGGTATAAAGAAGTTTTTGTTAAAATCTGAGACCTAAAATTTTTTCGAAAATTTTCCATACTTGTATGTCTTTTGTTTGACGGAAAATTTTTTTTTTCTAATAATGAGATGAAAATATGATTTTAGGGGTGTTTTGAGCTGCTGAATACATTAAACATATCTGTTTCTTGATAGGTTGAATATTTTCGAAAATATAATGAAATTTTCACTTTGAAAATTTTTTTTTGTATTTTCCCACTACAATAGAGCTTTCTCGTTGTGGTATATAAACTAATCATTTCTTAATAAAACAGTACAAACCGCATCTTTCTATCTAATCCCGTTTTCGAAATATGAATTTTTTTATCGATCGATGTTACCGTCGCGACGCCATTTTGTCAATATACGCGAGTGTATTTTCGCATCGCGAAAAAAGGGTCTACAAAGCAAACAATTTTTCGATGGAATAGAGATTTATCAGTTCAATATGTTATAGACTGATCTTTTTTTAATAAAACTGTATAAATAGAATCCTTCTATTTTATATAGTTTTCAAAATTATCTATTGATGTTATCGTTGAAGTGTTACAAAAATCGCCAATATTTTCATGTAAGTTTTCTTTATATTTACCAGCACCTTTTTCGCGTAAAAGTGAAATTAATTTTTTTTTTTTTTGAATAGCACAACAAGAATGTGTTTTTAGGGGTATTTTGAGCTGCTGAATGCATTAAACATACCTGTTTAGTGTTATCTTGTACGCGTTCGAAGATATGATAAAGTTTTGTTAAAATCTGAGACCTAAAATTTTTTCGAAAATTTTCCATACATTTGTATTGAAGATTGTACGTATGGTGGACCGGCGAAGTAATCCTTCTATTTTGTCTGTAGTGCCATGTATGTAGGGAAGAACAACACTACCTAATGGTGGCTCTTTATCATTCTCCTTTGGCGGAGTTGGTTTACTATATCTTTTAATTGAACGCTTAATATCTTCAGTGCAATAGCCATTCCCTCTGAGAGCTTAGGGAGTGTTGTTATATAGATAAGATACATACATATACAGATAAGAAGATTGGACAATGCTTGCGATCCACGAAAGATCTTGTACCTTTCCAAACAGAAGGAGTATATAAAATTCCTTGCTCCTGTGGAGAAGTGTATGTGAGAGAAACTACACTTAAGGAACATGAACGATGTATTAAAAAGAATCAAATTGTTCAGTCTGCTGTAGCTGAACACCAGCATAACACTGTCCATTTCATAAATGTAAAGGAAACCAAGGTTCTAGCATCGGTTCCAGGTTTTTATCAACGAAAAGTTAGAGAATCTATTGAAATACACTTCCCCAAAAAATTAACGCACCACCAAAAAATAACCAAAAGTTCAAAGCAAGATTTTATCAAAACTACTGGTCCGATTTAGACGTTTTTTTTTTTAATGACAGGTTGTGCCATCCACAATGTTAGTATACTAACGGTATTCTAA
>JAUTXW010002771.1:0-48419 GCA_030620095.1 Kuschelorhynchus macadamiae | reverse complement strand
TTATTATCTATGGGGCCGAATAAAGGATTTTGTGTATAAAAACTTGACCAACTACTCAGTAAGACATGATAGTCCGAATTCAAAACGCCATAAATATTATACCAAGAGCGGAAATTGAGACAGCTGTCAACTCCACCCAGAAGAGATTGGACCAGTGCATTCAGAATAATGCACAACATTTACGAAAAAACTATTAATTTATTTTTAACGTTTATTTTTAAAGTTCCATGTTCTTGTTTTTAGTGTTATTGCTGCTGCTGTTGTTGGACAGTTTTTTAAGATTTTTCATTGTTAAACATCTTATTTTTTCAATCCAAAACCGTTCGTCTAACAAAAAAAGTCAAGAGGTTCTTCTGTTAGAAACTAATAAGTGATTACGAAAATGATTTTTATTTTGACAAAAAGCAGTGGCGTGCCATTTTTTAATAAAATAAAGTAATATTTTGGTCAATATCAACGGTTCAAAAAAAGGTAGATGATAAATTATTTTCATTAAATTATAGAGCAATTTATCCCCTTTTAAAATATGTAAAAATGAATATACCATTACATTTGTTTTTTTTGAAAAAAACTAAAAAATATGCTCTAATTCAGTTAACGCCATCTAGCGACGCCAGCAAAAGTCAAAAATTCAAAACCAAATAAGCGTTTTGTAGTGCAAATTATGCTCTTTCATATGAGCCTAAGTTTGCTAAAATCGGTCAAAAGAAATAGTCACTAAATACGAAAATGATATCATCGATATATTTTCATTAGGCAAAATTCTATAAAAACCCCATTTTTCTACTTGGTGTTGGTTGTTACGCCCTCTAGCGGACGTTTGACAAACTCGAAAATAATTTTCAGCAATTCCTCTTGGCGACTTTTATTATGATTTTTTTTTCTCAAATCTATACGACCAATATCTTATGAGATATGGCCGCTCGCTACCCTTAACTGATCACCCAGTACAAGTGACTGATATTTGTAATAATTCAACCCTAAGGCAAATAATATGTAAGAGTTATTAATTAAAAATCGTTTCGATATTTATCGATTACTTCAAATTGCTTAACGGAGAGAAATTAATTTTAGTTTGGTGTTCAAAATATTTTCGACGACGCATTTTAAAACGTAGTCAGAATTTCATTACGTAAAAGCGCCCAAGGCGGTATTTTATGTTTAATTAAAACAATAAATTACATTTTACTCCCTGATTGAAATTTGTTTTCTATAAAACTCCGTATTGCTGCAAAATAAATAAATTAAATTTTGGTAGAACTGCATTATACAATTTTTATATCGATTTTATGTTGGTCATTTGTAAAAATTAATTATTTGATAATGAAGGACTACACAGGGTAACAAAATGAAAACAAAAATTTGGTGCCGGAAATCTAACATCTGATTTTAGATGTTTTTATTGTGTTGATTCCAAAAATGCCACCAGATTTTTTCTGTCAGCTCTAGTTTTTGAGATACAGGTTACAGGTTAATTGATATTTTTTTTTGATAAAGGACAACAAATAAAGAGATAAATATGTACTTAATCGTCAAAATAGAAATTTTTCAGAATCTAATTAACCAAATGGATACCTGGAATTGTCCCTGACCCAATGTTCCTATACTAGGAACTACTCAATACCCTGCTCTTAATTACTTTTATACCTGTAATTGCCTATGACCCGATCCTTCTATACCTGCTTGGCTGTACTCGATTTAGTATATTACTGAGTTTTCCCAAGTAAAGTTGTGCTATCATTTTGTGTAAATTTTGGTCGTTTTGTAGTATTAAGACACTAAATTGAAACAATGGCATCCACAAGCAGACGCACCTGTGTAAATCATCTCGATGTTTTTTATTATGTGTGTGGTGAATACATTTTGAAAGAGATCAGAAAAACGATTTCTTACTTTGTGAAAAGAGCTTATCTTGCCTATTTTGGCGTTCATTTAGGAGATCAAGATAAATCTTGGGCCCCACATTTCACATGTAAAACATGTGTTGAACATTTGCGACAGTGGACAACTGGAAAGAAGAAGTGCCTAAAGTTTGGTGTACCAATGGTTTGGAAAGAACCGCGAAACCATCATGACGACTGAAACAATAGACACAAATGGACATATCCTGATCTAGATTCTGCAAGAAGGCCTGTAGCGCATTCGGAAGAAATACCCGTTCCATCATTCAGCAGTCCACCCGAACTGACAGAAGATGATACAGAAACGTCAACGTCTGACGAAGTTCAAAGAATTAAATCAGAAAACGACAGCGAATTTGAAGCAGATTTAGCAACTCCGCAGTGTTTCAATCAAGAAGAACTAAACGATCTTATAAGAGACCTGAATCGCTCAAAGGTATCCGCTGAATTACTTGCATCCAGATTAAAAGAAAAAAATCTACTTTGTCCAGGTACTAGTATAACATTTTATCGTAAAAGAGATAAGGATCTGCTGCCTTTTTTCGCTCAGGAAAATGAGTTGGTATTCTGCAACAATATAAAAAGGCTGTTAGGAAAAATGGGTTTGCCTGAATACACTCCAGATGATTAGGCCTTTTTATCGACAGTTCAAAACGTAGTTTAAAATGTGTTCTTTTACATAACGGTAACAAATATGGCTCAATTTCTATTGGTCATTCTACTACCATGAAGAAAGAATATGAAACAATTGCATTAGTTTTGAGAAAAATTAAATACGAAGAACATCAGTGGGCAATTTGTGTTGATTTAAAAATGGTTAACTTCCTCCTTGGATAGCATAATGGTTATACAAAATATCGTTGTTTTTTGTGCCTTTGGGACAGCAGAGTTAAAAATGAGCACTAGGTTAACAAAAATTGGCCTTCAAGAGATGTCATGATTCGAGGAAAACAAAACGTGATCAACGAACCTTTGGTTTCAAGAGAAAAAATCTTACTTCCGCCCTTGCATATCAAGCTAGGCCTAATGAAGCAATTTATGAAGGCTTTAAATCGAGATGGAAATTGTTTTGGCTATTTGTCACTTAAATTTCCTGGCATTAGCACGGAAAAACTAAAAGCTGGTATGTTTGATGTCCCTCAAATAAGGCAACTTGTTAAAGATCCACAATTCATCACATCAATGAACGAGACTGAATCTAACGCTTGGTGTTCATTTGTTCAAGCAGTACAAAATTTTCTTGGCAATCATAAAGCAGAGAATTACGTACAATTAGTGGAAACTACGCTTTCAAATTTTAATATTCTCGGCTGTAACACGAGTATAAAAGTTCACTACCTCCACAGCCACCTAGATCGTTTTCCAGAAAACTTAGGTGATTGTAGTGAAAAACAGGGGGAAAGATTCCATCAGGATATTAAAACTATGGAAGGTCGTTATCAAGGACGATGGGATAACCACATGATGGCGGACTACTGCTGGAGCCTTCGGCAAGACTGCCCTAGTAAACTCCATTCTAGAAAGTCGTATAAAAGAAAATTTTTATGTGATTAGTGTAATTATGTAAATTAAGTTTTTGCAATAAATACTTAAATCCATATGTCTTTGTTTTTTTAACCGGCAATAGTAATATTATATATTATAACAGTTATAACGTAAAATATATACAGAATCTTTTTTTTTTAACAAGATCTGATATACAAAATTTCAGAACTTTTTTACATTCTGCATCCAAAAATTACCCAGGAACAGTTAAAAAATCGCAGGCACCAAAATGTGTGTTGGACTGTGCTATCAACGTGTGTAAATTTTATTTATTGTAGTAAATGCGTGGTACTGTCGTAAGGAACGTCCTCTGTCATTTTCACCCTTCACTTCTCTGAAATAACCTAACCTATAGGTTTCTTAGTTTTTGTATGACTTCATTACAATAAATCTAATAGGTCTAAATCAGGTGGTAGAGCGGGTCATTTATTCGTGGTTTTTATTTTAATGCACTATTTAGGCAGCCATATATCAAGAAACTCTGTCACATAGGCAAAGCATACCATGGAGGGATGACATCATGTTATGAATCAATTTATTTTTAAAATAGTTTTGCTAATTTTTAATTTCCTCGTAAAGAGACCAGTTCTAATCGTAAAAAAACCCCTCTGAGATTTTTTTTTAAATCTTTACGTTTCAGGGTCCTCAGTTGCCGAAAAACATGTTTTCTCTCAACTCGGTATGTCTATCTGCCTGTCTTTTCGCGGCATACCTAAAAAACTACCAATACGATTGACTTGAAATTTTGGTTAAAAATTTAGGGTCATATGGGGAAGACCCGGTAACATGATAAAAATCCAATATGGCCAATTGAAATGGTGGACTATTAGGAATAAACTACTTAAGCAATTCACTTAATATTTTGCACAAAATTCAAGTATACGAATCCAAGATGGCAAAAGAAAATGGCGGCCTAATAAAAGGTTTCTAATCATGAAAAATTGCTCCATATCTTCACCTTTTAGTGTCTTTAGATCCCAAAAAAATATATTTCCTCCATCTGTCTGTCTGTGTGTCCGTCTGGCAGTTCGCGACATAGCTTAATTACTACGTAACCGGTTAACTTAAATTTGGGTCAAACATTAAGGGTCGTATAAGGATGACCTGGTAATATTTTTATAAAAATCTAGTTTGACGGAACAAGATAGCGACCTAGTGAAACGTTAAAAAATAATTATCCAATTTACCACAAATTTTGCGCAAAACATAGAAATGAACTGGTAATGTTTTGGTATGAATCCAAGGTAATAAAACAAAATGGCGGGCCAATAAATTATTTAAATAATCAGCTTGAAAAGTCAACTTACTAGATTCATTCCAAATTTTCAGCAAACATTGAGTATTATATAGAGATGTGTATGTGATGAAAAAATAATAAAAAAAAATTTAATGTTTGTTTAATAGCGAAATAGTAATATGAAAACATAAAAAGTTTCAGTTGCACCAATTTACCCTGCTATGCTTTGCTTGTCACACGTGTTTCAAGAGTTTGACCAACGTTTTTTTGCCTTTTCTTAAATATTTCTTTATCTAAAATTGCAAGATTTAGCACTAGGTATGCCTCATATCCTTGTTCATATTAAGGATCAAACAAACTCAAATCTACTGAAAGCGTTAACGTTAATAATATTGTTACCTTTTGCATATTTTGCGGAATTTTTTTGTTGATTCATTGTAAAAAGTAAATTTTGTTCCATTAAAAGTAATTCTTTTAAACTGTGAAATGGTACGATTAAGTGAAGGAGAATGCATAGAAATATTAATGATGATTGCCTATGGAGATAGAATGCATATCCAAAACAAAGTTTGTGAATTGTTTAACAATAAATATCCAAACAGAGCGCCTATATCTCAATCTACTGTCAGTAAAATTAATAAAAGATATAGGAATTTGTGGCATGTGAGAGATAATTATGAAAACGGCCAGCCCAGTATCTCAGAAGACGTGCAGATATTACTATAAGTTGAAGAGAACAGCCATAAAGCTAGTAGCACTATTGCTACCGAAAACAATATTAGTAAAGGATCTGTACTGACATATTTACATAACAATAAATGGTATATTTGATATTATGATTATAAAGTTCAGTTAGTTCAAGAACTTCATTAGGACCACCCGGATAGGAAAATTGATAATGGTGGAGATATGTTTCAATGAACCTCAATATTCACGAAAAATTTTGCTTTCGGATGAAGCAAATTTTACCTTAATGGAAGTGTGAATAGACAAAATTGTCGATATTGGGCTACAGAAAACCCGCACTGGATAATGAATTGCCACACACAAAACCCCCATACGGGCTGGGATTATTGGAAACAGAATTTTGAGTGCCTTCTTCTTTGAAGAGACTATAACTGGAGAAAGATATTTAGAATTTTTAACATGTGATTTGATACCTGTGTTTGCTGCACCAGTAATTATTACATTAATGCAACTATATAATAAAAGTATTTTTTTAAATAAAATTTTAATATACAGGGTGTTTCTTAATTGAGTATCAATATTTAAGGAGGTGATTTTTGGGTCTATTTTAAGAAGAAAACTTCATATAAACATATGTCCTAAACGGTGTAAATTTTGAGATACAGGGTGTTAAACTTTCAATAATTTCATAATTTTTCGATAATATCTCGAATACCACTCTAGATATTGTAATGAAATTTGGTATAGAGGTACTATGCATCTATTGGAATTTTTTGATGTAGAACATTTTTTTTTATTTCCACCAGTGGCGTCAGTACGGAATCCGACCTGCATATTTTCCCAGACATTGATGGTACGCTACTGATTTTTTTTAAATAAAAATTATTTTTGAAATTCCCATTCATTTTTGAGCAAGTTTAATCTCTTGGTAATTTTGAGTTGAATGCACGGTTTTCGTTTTAAAAAATAAAAACCGTTTCTCTGCAGAGTTTTAACAATATCGCTAATATGACAACACCAATCGCCATGGCATGCAAGGAAATTTTTTTTTACTGAAAATTCAAGAAATCAAATTTGCTTATGAATAACTAATACCCAAAGATTTCAAAATTATTATTTGAGCTTATAATTTTTTAACACGAAACTATAAAATACTATTAGTTCATCAATAAAGAAAGATTACTAATAATAATTATTATTATAGTAGGCTTTGGCTGTCAGAATTAATACTTCTCTTGTAACTTAATTTGACAGTTCAGCTTTCAGATTCAGTCGGGTTTAATTAATTTTGTGTTCTAAATATCTGATATATCTGAGAAAGAAATGGTTGAGTTTACCAATGAGGAGTTGGCAGACATGCATTACATGTATGGTTTGGCTGATGGCAGTTCACCGGAAGCTGGGCGATTATATCAAGAGCGCTTTCCTAGTAGAGTCATACCAGATAGACGAATATTTGCAAATGTGCATAGAAGGTTGACTGAAACAGGTACATTCAAGCCAAATAATCAATTAAAAGGGGCCCATCGGACTGTAAGAACTCCAGAAATTAAAGAGGCAGTATTAAATAGATGAAAATCCTGAACTGAGTACTAGGAAAATTGGAATTAACCTAAATATTTCGCACATTCTAGTTTGGAGAATTCTACATGACTTTTTTATACCCATATCACATTCAACGAGTGCAAGCCTTATTTCCTGGAGATCTTCCTTTCCGAGTTAATTTTTGTGAATGGTTTTTGGAAAAAATTGCGCGTAATCCCTTATTTGATCGCGAAATAATGTTCTCAGATGAAGCGAACTTCTCCAGGAACGCTATCAGAAACTTCCACAATAATATATCTGGGCCGACGAGAACCCCTATGCCATTGTAGAACATCATCATCAAGAGCAATTCTCTGTAAATATTTGAGCTGGCATTATCGAAAATCACCTAATTGGACCTTTTTTCCTCTCAGAAAGACTAAATGACCATAATTATCGCCGGTTTCTTGAAAGCGATTTGCCGATATTGTTAGAAGATATACCAATTCTGATTAGAAACAAAATGTGGTTCATGCACGATGGCGCGCCCGCTCACATTAGTATTGAAGCCAGAGAATATTTGAACCGCACATTTAACAACAGATGGGTAGGTCGTGGCGGACCCCAACCATGGCCCCCTAAGTCCCCAGACCTAAATAGTTTGGATTTTTTTCTACGGGGACATCTTAAATCTTTAGTTTACCGCACCCCAATAAACACTGTAGAGGAGCTGAAGGATCATATAAGAGATTCTTGCGATATTATCAGAAACACCGAGGGTATCCTTCAAAGAGTTCGCGACAACATGAGGAAAAGGGCTGAAGCGTGTATTCTCCAAGGTGGTGGGCATTTTCAACAAATTATCTAATTTTTTTGTTCTATTTTGTTTCACAAAGTGTGCTGTCAATTTGTTAAAACCTAATTATTTTTGTTGAAATTATTAATTATGTACAGGGTGTTCCAGCGAGGACTGAACAGGGACCTATTTTCGACCTTCCTTGTATTTTGGAAAAATTCAAAATAGCCAATCGATGTATTTTTTCTTGTAGAATCCAAAAATGTCATCGAAAAAATATTTGAACCAGAAATAAAAGAGTTACGCTATGCATCAGGTGTTTTTTAAATGGAATGTATCGTTTTTTATACGATTTTTGGAAAGAGTGATTTTTTTTATGTCCGTTCTGATTAAAAGATTTGATTTTGCGATAGCTGTTTATATTACATTTTAATTTTTTACAAACTAAAATTTTAGCTTCACCTGTTTAAAATATACGATAGGTTGGTATAGGTGATCAAGGTAAAATGACGTTTGAATGCTTTGCCAATAAAAATTGACATTATTTTAATTATTGTCGAAGTCTTCACCTAAAAAATATATATTTGACTCTGATCGAAATGAAATACTCTTTGAACGAGAGACTACAGATTGTTATGCTATTTTACAAGTGCCAAGAAAATGCAAGAGAAGCAAGAAGAAGATTTATTGCAAATGTTCATAGGAATATATCAATACAATTCTAAGGATAAAAAACCTATTTGAGGAAAATAAAACTTTACATGATAGAAAAAGAAATTTAATAAAAAATAATTATTAAATAATAAAATAAAACTACTAATAACATAAGTTTTCAATGTGACCGCCGTTTTTCTCGAAACAACATCGATAACCCCTTTGTAGCCTTTCTAAACTTGCTGTTACAATATGATTTTCCTGGTTAAGGCGGTTTATTTCATCGACAATTTTTCCCATGATCTCTTGAATATTTTCGTTTCGTTGTCTGTATACGACGTTCTTCAAATGGCTCCAAAGAAATGTATACAAAACTGAGAGGTCGGGGCTATTGGGCGGCCAAGCATATGTTCCATTTCGCCCTATCCATTCGTTATGGCGCCGATTTAAAAATTGAACCACATCATGCACGGCATGAGGAGGCGCCCCATCATGTTGCCAAATTAAATTCTGATATTCTGCCAATGGTAAGTCTTCCAAAAAATTTTCAATTTCGTTTTCTGAAAACTCATAATATCTGTGCCCATTTAAAGTCCCGTTAAAAAATATTGGTCCCAAAATTTTATTGTTTTTTATCCCACACCAAACACATGAATAGAATTCCTCCCTTGAAATTTAATAGTCTGGAACTTTTTTGGATTTTCAACGGCCCAGTGGTGACTATTATGTCTGTTGAATACTCCCGATGTTGTGAAAGTAGCTTCGTCGGTCCACACAATTTTTTTGAATAAATCAGGGTCTTCGTTTTCTTGCCGAATTACCATTTGAGAAATAAATTGGAAGCGAAGTTCTTTTTGTGCCGGTGTTAGGTGCTGAAGTGGAAGGATACGAAAAGGCCTAGATTTATGAATTTTCAGAGTCCTGTGAACAGTCCCTCGGGTAACTGTTCTCCGCCTTACACCGCCACCGTACTGAACTTCCCGAACTGCATCCAAAATACATTTGGTTGGATTAACTTGAAAATAATTTATAATGGCCTGGTCTCGATTTCTTCTTCTTTGTATATTTCTTTTTCTATCATGTAAAGTTTTATTTTCCTCAAATAGGTTTTTTATCCTGTATTGATGGATATATTTCTATGAAAATTTGCAATAAATCTTCTTCTTGCTACTCTTGCATTTTCTTGGCACTTGTAAAATAGCATAACAATCTATAGTCTCTCGTCCAAAGAGTATTTCATTTCGATCAGAGTCAAATATATATTTTTTAGGTGAAGACTTCGACAATAATTAAAATAATGTCAATTTTTATTGACAAGGCATTCAAACGTCATTTTACCTTGATCACCTATACCAACCTATCGTATATTTTAAACAGGTGAAGCTAAAATTTTGGTTTGTAAAACATTAAAATGTAATATAAACAGCTATCGCAAAATCAAATCTTTTAATCAGAACGGACATAAAAAAATCACTCTTTCCAAAAATCGTATAAAAAACGATACATTCCATTTAAAAAACACCTGATGCATAGCGTAACTCTTTTGTTTCTGGTTCAAATATTTTTTCGATGACATTTTTGGATTCTACAAGAAAAAATACATCGATTGGCTATTTTGAATTTTTCCAAAATACAAGGAAGGTCGAAAAAGGTCCCTGTTCAGTCCTCGCTGGAACACCCTGTACCTAGTTGTATTAGTATAGTTTTGTAAATAACTTGTTATTGTTGAAGAATGTCATATTATTTTAATACAATTTATAAAAAGTATTTATGAAGGAACAGACTTCTGAAAAACATTGACATGGTGGTCCTAGATTGGTGGCTGAAGACTACATACTATTATCTACAAATATCTCTCACTAAGATAACGCGATTTCTGATTTTAATAAGAATGGACATAGTAATTACTTTCACGCCACTGATTTTTCTAAAATAAAGCATTTTTATTGATTCATTTGTTTGTTTTTGAAAACTTTTAGTATTTATTTTCGACAAGATTTAATTTCTCGAGTTTCATACAATAATGTTCCTCTGCATGCATGGTGATATCCGTCTTATGACCAGGATTGTTTGGACCATGCAGAGAAACGGTTTTTATTTTTTAAAACGAAAACCGTGCGTCCAACACAAAATTACCAAGGGATCAAACTTGCTTAAAAATGAATGGGAATTTCAAAAATAATTTTTATTTAAAAAAAAATCAGTGGCGTGCCATCAATGTCTGGGAAAATATGCAGGTCGGATTCCGTACGGACGCCACTGGTGGAAATTAAAAAAATGTTCTACATCAAAAAATTCCACTAGATGTATAGTACCTATATACCAAATTTCATTACAATATCTAGAGTGGTATTCGAGATATTATCGAAAAATTATGAAATTATTGAAAGTTTAACACCCTGTATCTCAAAATTTACACCGTACACATGTTTATATGAAGTTTTCTTCCTAGAATGAACCCAAAAATCATCTCCTTAAATATTGACACTCAATTAAGGAACACCCTGTATAGCTAACTAAACAAACTTACTAAATAATAAACCTGTTTAAAATGTATTGCTTATTCTATTCAACAAGTTGCGGTTACATTTTATAACTATATGATGTAACAAATTATGAAATTCAAATTTTCTTCTATTATCTGACAATAGTACTTTATACTCAGAAAATATTCGTTCAACATCACAAGAAACAACATATTCAAACAAATTCAAATCACTGTTTATTGAAAATTGTTCATTATCTGGATTCAATGTCTCTTTATTGTCCAAAACTGCACTAATATTTTTCAAATTTTTGTAACCAATATTTTTTTGTAAAACTGTAGCTAACTTTTGAGAAATTACTTTATTTTTAGTGTTGGTTATAGTTTCACTCACTTTTTCTATCATTTTTACGCTTTTTGACAAAGAAAGCGCTTTCATCTCCAATTTTTTTATAGTATCAGACAAGCAAGAAAAGTTTTTAATGTAAATTAAATCCTCACATACATCTTCTTTGCGCAAAACGTTTTGTGCTTCTTGTATACAATACTTTCTTCACCGAGGAAATCAGATCGTTCACTCGTGGATAAAAAGCACGAACTTGTTCTGCAACTCATATATACAACATGTATCATTTTAGGGTACAATATTTGTAGACCACTCATTGCTTTACACATGTATGGAGCAGCATCTGTAATTGCCACTAACACTTTATTATATTTAATACCACCGGGCCATAAAAGAGTGAGAGATTCCTTGAAAAATCCAGCAACAGTTGAATAATTTACTTTGTCTAAGATCTTCATTGTAAGTAAATATGATTTATCCCTTTCTGCTTCTACATCCAACACACCAAAAACAAAATTAGCAACTGTCTTATTGTACAAATCTGGAACATAGTTTTTCCTTAACGTGGATTCATGTGGAATTGGTGTCTTTGTATACTACTCTAAAAATGACTTCAGGGCAGGATTACTTAATTTATTCAGTGGAACATTATCATTGAACTTTGATTGTTTGGGTCCCGGTCCTGGTGAAAATGCTGTGGTGATTAAAACTTCTTTTTGAGCACACTTTTTACTTTTTTGGATCTGATGCTTTGTAGTTCCAATGTGTTGTGTAACTTGGAATTTCTTATTCGCAGTAATAGGAACATCACAATATTTACAGAACAGCACAAAACCGTCAGTCGTAAAATCAGGAAAATCTTTCAGGAATTGATTTAATATCGCACTTAAAGGACGCTTTTCTTTCGGCATATTGGACAATGTTCATGCCACAACGTAAACTAAACTGAATTGAAAAATTATTTCTAACATTATTAAAACCTGGGTATTTACTATTGTAAATCCGTGGTAAATCCATAGTTTTTAAAGCACAGATGTTTTATTGGGTACCTATAACAATTTTAAGAAAGGATAGGTAAAACCCTTGGTCTGCCAGCAACTAGACATTTTTTAATATTTTATTATTATGGATTATATTTGAAATACATCAAATTTGTCTTGGGAAATAAAAATATATTCAAAAAAATTAGAGTATATGCATTTTTCCTGTAATAACTGCAAAATTATATATAAATATAAATAAAAATGAAACATTCTATTTAAAAAAATTAAGTTAACTGTCATAACTAGCTTTTGGGTCACGCTGTATACATGAAACTATAATAAAAACAAGGGCAATTAAAATTAAAAATCTACGGGCCCGAACGTCTGCTCGAGAAAAAAATTCCTGATTTTTAAATGAACTTATTCTAACCTTTTCGGCCTCACCGTATAATTATACACAAAAAAAGTATTCTAAAGTAATCTATTTGATTTTCTCTTTACCATAGAAAAGATACCGAGTTCTCTTTGCTCTCTTTAAGATCTAACAATTAATTATAAGGCGCAGTGATTCCAAAATGAAAAGGCAGAGAACAATAAGACAGTCGCAGCAACAGCAAAAGTAAATTAACTAGGGCATGAAAGAATGAAATGTTGTTTGGAAAAGCTCACGATTGTAAGTGCACCCAAACAATGGGATAAGTAAGTCGTATTGCTTTTTAATCTCGAGAAATTGTTTTCGAACGGAGCTATGTATTTTAATATTAAAGCAACAAGGCGGACAATAAAGTTGAGAATCATGTTTGGCTTTTCCATTTTGTTTGTTAGTATTCCAAAGAATGTTTTGTTTTCTGATGTTTTATTTGCTGTTTTGCTTTAAAAAAATGTCGTCCGATTGCGCTTGCAAAGGCGGGTAAGTTCGTCAACGTTTGTCAACGACCACTCAATAATAAACCGATATTTTACTTCCTAGATGAAGGAATATGATTCCCATGTTTTGTAGTAGGGTCAATTATAACAGTTGATAACAGTGAATTATGATAAATCACTCTCTGTATTTACTTTTCACATGCCAACGTGACAATAGCAACATCTGGATGCGTGTCGCAGATGATTTGATGTTTTACTCATCTAAAAATTGCTATTTTATTCAATCATTAAAAAAAACTGTATTAAATAAAAAATATATTACCCACTTTAGTTACATAAAATAGGAAAAATTAAGAAATCATAGTTCTTGGGATTACACTGTGTTAAATTGGAATTACTATCCGACGTTTCACTTTCGATTGCACGAAGCTTCTTCAAGGATCTTTACTCCACGAGATCTGAACACTGAATGAGCTCGCAGAGATTTAGGCGGGCTTTTATACCTGACTTGTGCTCGCCGAACCACGACCCTGTGTTTTCATTTATAAAAACCTGGAACAGATGCTAGAACCTTGGTTTCCTTTATGAAATTTATTTATTTATTTATGTAATGGCCAGTGTTATACTGGTGTTCAGCTACAGCAGATTGAACAATTTGTTTCTTTTTAATACATCGTTCATGCTCCTTAAGTCTAGTTGATATTGAACTTCTTGTTTCTTCCACATACACTTCTCTACAGGAGCAAAGAATTTTATATACTCCCTCTGTTTGGAAAGGTACAAGATCTTTCGGGGATCGCAAGCATTGTCCAACCTTCTTGTGTGTATTGAAGATTGTACGTATGTTGGACCGCCGAAGTAGTCGTCTTATTTTGTCTGTAGTACCATGTATGTAGGGAAGAACAACACTATCTAATAGTGGCTCTTTGTCATTCTCCTTTGGCGGAGTTGGTTTACTATGTCTTTTAATTGAACGCGTAATATCTTCAGTGCAATAGCCATTCCCTCTGAGAGCTTCGGTCAGTTTCGATGTTTCCGATGTTAAAGAATCTTGATCAGAATTCGAAATAGCTCTGAATACTAGTGAGTTAATAACCGATTTCTTTTGTGCTGGATGGTGATGAGAATTTGCATTGAAGTATCTATTTGTATGCGTCGGTTTTCTATACACAGAATATCCGAATGTACCATTTTCCTTCCTTTGAACACATACATCTAGAAAGGGGAATTGTTCCATTAGATTCAATTTCCATCGTGAACTTGATATTATGATGTTGTTGATTAATGTGGTCCAGAAATATGAGGAGATTATCCTGTCCATGAGGCCAAACAACAAAAGTATCATCTATATATCTAAACCAGTGCTTCGGTTTTAGTCGAGCAATATCCTCAAAGGCTTCTATAAAGATATTCACTACCACAGGTGATAGAGGAGATCCCATAGCTGCCCCTGAAGTTTGCTCATAAAAAGTTCCTTGAAAAATAAGTAGATGTAAGACATCCAGTATGTCTGATATAATAGAAATTGAGTCATTGACAGGAACATTTGTGTAAAGTAATTCTACATCGAAACTGACTAAAATATCTTCGGGATCCAACTAAATTTTCTTAGTTTTTTCCACGAAATGTGCAGAGTTTTTAATAAAAGAATCTGTTTTTCCAGTAAATGGATTAAGAAAATTTGAAAGATATTTACCTAATTTGTATGTGGGCGAGTCTATTGCACTGACGATCGTTCGAAGTGGTACGTTGTCCTTGTGTATTTTCGGAAGACCGTAGAACCTGGGAATCTTGAAGCTGCTTGGTTTTAATGCTTTTTCTCCGCTGGTGGTAGATTGGATGTGTTAATCAAATTGGTAATGCGTCTTTCTATTCTACTTGTGGGGTCTGCCTGCATAACCTTATAGGTGTTGTTGTCCAAAAGTTAAGTAACCTTTTCCACATATTCTGTTCGGTCCATGACGACTGTGGCGTTGCCTTTATCTGCTGGAAGTACCAGAATGTTTGCGTCTTCGTTTAAGGTCTTCATTGCTGTTTTTTCGGCTGCGGAGAGGTTCGACTTCGGTGGTTTTAAATTTTTAATGATCTTCGCCGTCTCATATCTGACTTCATTGGCTTGTTCCACTGGTAATCTTCTGATTGCTGCTTCAACAGAAGATACTATGTCTTCTACGGGAATGCTACTCGGTGCTATTGCGAAGTTTTGGCCCTTGGAAAGGAAAGTTCTGCTTCGGATAGCGGCTTCGATGACAGGTTGATAACTGTGTTCTGCGGAGGTTTCACTGGATTTTTTCTGTTCAGGAGGGCTTCAAACTTCTTTTGTTGCTTAAGTGTAACTTCTTGATGCATTTTTTCTGCCTGTGCGTTGGTAATGTTGTCCAAAGTTGTAAATGTAGTTCTTTCTAGTCTAGAAGGTAATTTCAGATGAATTTCTAATAGTTTCCGGGCATTTGTATCTCAATTACGACGTGTTGCCTTAATCCTTTCTCTAACTAATGCATTACTAGCACGCTTATAAATATTCTTAGCAATTCTAGAAGTAATGTGATGTCTCACCTGTAGCGATTTCGGTACTACATCTTCATCTCGGCATCTAAGGAGAAAGGCCTACTGGCAGAGTAACTTCTTCTTGCTATTCCGGAGATCGCCAAAAGTTTTGGCATCCTTCTTGGTTTCCTCCCCATAGAGGTTAGCTAACATAGAACGGAAGCTTTCACGGCTTTAGTCAATTAAGAAGATTTTTATAAACGAAAAGTTAGAGAATCTATTGAAATATTTAAACATACAAAAAAATTTCAATAAAGACACGGGTTAAGGTCTACATCACACGTGGAAACTGATCTTAACACAGAGTCATGGTTCGGCGAGCACAAGTCGGGTATAAAAGCCCGCCTGAATCTCTTCGAGCTCATTCAGTGTTTAGATCTCGTAGAGTAAAGATCCCTGAAGATGCCTCGTGCAATCGAAGACGAAACGTCGGATAGTAATTCCAATTTTCTATGTTAAAATAGGAAAAAGGTAGTTAGTTGGTAGTCCAATTTATCGTTCTCCAACAACGTTACTTTACGAAGGTTGGTAGAAGTCGAGGTAGAAATATATTTTCTATCCTCGTACTCTGAAATGTAGAGGCGGCCGAGGCTCAAGGCCAATCGAGGGTGGTTCTACAGTGAGGGGGTAATGAGGTAATTACCCTATTCGCACCCCCAGACCGGTCAAACATCATGTGTAATTTACATATTTTTATGTGAAATTTACGATTAAAAACTTGGCTTTTAAACACTATAGCACAAGAGCGACCTGTTGGATTCTGTCTCTCGCGTAACCATAGATAGAGTATTGATGTAAATATAAACAACGCAATTAATAAATTTGCTGCAGGAAAAAAATTAGACGTTGTTATTTAATTATTTATTAGTTGAGTGATATAAACTACGACAAACGTTAAAGCCGAGGTTATAGCATGGGGATGTATGCGAACGTACTACGTACCGCGTGAAGTAGTGGATGAAGTCTAGCATGTGAGATGATGGAATCGGCTGGATGAGCCACCGTCTATAATAAATATATTAGAACATCTGTGGACGGTGGCCCGTGGTCTGCTGTTAGTGGTGTTATTTGTATGTTAGTCAAACAACGATAATAAGGATACCTACCTATATTGCTATGTGTCTAGGAAATAATAAACTACATTGTGGTTTCGTGGGTTTTTGCAAAATTATTCTCAAAAACTATTTACTTTTTTAAAAGGAGAATTTTCCAGCCCTGCCGCCCCTGAGGAGCCGTCACTGGTTTCAATGAAACTTAAATACATATTGGTATCGATCATTGGCGAAATTTACAACATCTTACTCAATCATGACTCCAAATGGAAGATACTGCTAGAAAAAATTGAGGATATTCACAGCCTCCATTCTGGAATATCTGACAGTATACAAGAATCCTTATTTAAATCCATTAAAGAAATTAGGCAGGATACTTTCAATCTATCATCTATTTTAATGGAATCTGAAAATGAATCTGTCAAAGTCCAGGTGCATGATTCATCGAAGGAGCAGTTGACTAAAGAGATGGCTGAGCTAAGGCATAGTGTAAAACAAATGGCACTTACCCTGGAGAAGCTTGCTGATAAGCCTAAACAACAATCAATAAAGAAGATATACACCACCGCAATATCAACCCAAACCGATATAGCAGATGTCCAAATGCCTGTCAATAAGTCTCCAAAAAAAGCTGTTTCCTTCCAGACCAACAAAACACCCATTATAGAGAAATGGCATTATGTAGTGGTATCCATAATTCCGTCTACGTATAAATCAAATCAGCTTGTACACTACATCAAAGAAAAATTAGGAACCACGAATTTTGTGCGTTGTTTTCCTATGCTTAAGAATGCAGACACTTTGCGCTTCGATTTTAAAATTGGGGTGCAAAATAAAGATCACTTAATTCAGCTTAAGAACGCTAGTCTGTGGCCACCTGGTACCATAATTGATCCTACCAATGATTCAGTTTCACCAACCCTTATCCAAACGCCGCCCACTTCCACAGCCCATAATGTCTCATCTTCTAGTCATCAAGATGTCAATATAGATATCCCAAAGAGCCGGGGGCTGTCTCCACCAAAGCCTCAATTATTGGAATCACCAGTGACATTTGTGCCTGAAGAGGATAAGTCAGTCATAATTGGCCCTGACAGGGAGGCCATAGCAGCTTGTAGGTCATTGGCACTGGAGGGCTCTAAATTAAGCATGGAGAAAACTGCAAGGAAAGATGATTTTTTGCAGTTTGATCCAATGACTCCACCAAGAGTGCGGCTGTCCCAAGATTCGGATAAAGCAAATGGTCGCTATTTATTAGCCAGATTAAGGGATCCTTCTTTACCAAAGACCTTAAGGCTATTTCTTGCTTATCTACACGACCAGCCATCTAGTGTGTGTTTTGAGGTGCATACAAGTACTAGCATTAAATTATTGCTAGCTTCAGAAGGCCTTCCCAGTGACAAGGACTCCCTGCGCAAGTTGTATTATCGCTTCCACGATGCCTATGGGATTGGTTCATCTGAAGTGGACTCAGACCTTGCAGCGTATAGATCTTTCTACTCCTCGGAAAAAATTTTACGGCTCCAAAAAATTCGTGAAAGTACTGGTAAATATTATTCTAGTGGTTCACCATCAAAAAGTAAAAATTTTTAGTCAATATGACGCGAAAAGAGGATCTAGCACCCTCTAAAAAATTGACCAATAGTAATTTTAATCTTTTTTTTCTTAATATTCAGTCCCTAAGACATAAAACAGACGAATTATATCTTTTGTTAGAAGAGCTAAATTTTCAATAAGTCATTGCCATCACTGAGAACTGGCTAAATATCAATCAACCTGTTTTTATTAAAAACTATACCACAATTGCCAGATTTAATAGAACTAATTTAAGTCATGGAGGCACCATGATAATGTCTTCAAACAACGATTTTTCCGAAATATCAAAGTATAATCATTTATTATCTGAAAAAGTATTTGAATTTTCTATCGTTTATCACAATACTTATGACCTTTATATTATTTGTATTTATAGAACACCTGATGCTGATGTGCAATTATTCTGCCATAACCTTCTAAGTTTGCTCGAGTCCCTTCCTGTAAAAAGCAAATTAATCTTATGTGGCGATTTCAATATTGACTTTTCCAGTGTGTGTGCTGCTCAGGAATGTCTTCAGTCCATCTTTGAGTCATTAGGAATTGCCATGCACGTCAACTCACCAACCAGAATTACTAAGACAAGTGCCAGTACTATAGATTACGTTGTGTCTTCTTTCGATCCTAGCTCAGTCGAATGTAATGTCTTAAGTCCAGGTTTCTCCGATCATGAAGCAATTTTCACAAAATTTTCAATTACATCCAAAGCCAAAAATTCCTCTAGACAAGTAGGCCGTATTTTCGGTTAGAAATTTCATTAATTTCAAACACCTATGTCAAATAACTGACTGGGACTCTCACACTTATGATGTCGACACTGAATTTTCTCGTTTTATAAAAACTCTAACTAATATAGCTTCTGAATCTTTTCCTCTTAGGCCTATCAAAAATAAAAGAAGTAAACCCTGGTCCACTAAAGGTTTACGTATATCTTCTAAGAACATGCGGTCACTATCTCATTTAAAGAAATTTTCGGACAGTGTCTTTTTTCATAATTATGTAAAATCATACAGAAAAATTTATCATAAGACTATTAAAGCCGCCAAAGATATTTATTACAATAATAGACTTTCTAACGCCAAAAATGTAGCTAAAGAAACCTGGTCTATCGTAAATGATTTAAGAAACAAAACTCCTTTATCCAACACTATCCTTACCTCTCCTGAGGACCTAAACAATTATTTTGTAAATGTAGCCAAAGATTTGACTAAATTTACTTAAAAATGTATTTTACTTTACTTTAAAAATGTATTCAAGTCTGCCGGAGTGCACACTAGAGCATCTGACTGCTTTGATAAATATGTCTTTCCAAGCTGCCTTAAAACTAATCATACCTCTTCACAAAGGAGGTGTTTCAGAAGAAGCTTCGAACTATCGCCCAATTGCACTTCTCCCTACGCTATCTAAGATCATCGAAAGACTGGTTAAAAAAAGGCTTTTATCATTTCTGTCTAGATATGAAATACTTACAAAACATCAATTTACCGAATTTTGTATAGGTATTTTTTTAATTCTTCCAACCCCACACTCAGAGTTAATTAAAAGATCAGTAATCTACAATGCAAAAAAAATGCATAATCACCTGCCATTTAACATCAAATCCATAATATCTCTGACTTCATTTCGCAAGGCTTTGAAATCATTCTTACTGGAAAGAGCCTTCTACACCGTGAACGAGTTTTACAACACATAATTTTATCCTTATGAACCCCTAGTGTGATAGTTGCCATTACCAACCATTTTTACCGAATTTTGTATATGTATTTTTTTTTTTAATTGTTTCGTACTTTTTTATTTTTTACTTTGCTTTTTTATTTTTTTTTACATTATATTTATGAAAATGTTTATAACATAGTACGACTGACAAAGTACATTTCTAATGTACTTCTTTTAGGATTCTATAATATTAATATTCTAAATTCTTGATTTAAATATTATTTTTCTATAATATTTATGATGTGTTTTTGTTTTGTTTTGTTTGCTAATTTTGATGTTTGTAAACTATTTTTTTACAACAGCTTTGTCCACAAAATTGTAAAATTTTTTTTGATAATAAAGCATTGATTTATTATTATTATTTATTATTTTTATTTTTAATAAGATAGAAATTACCGACTTTAGTTAAACAAAACAAAAAGTCAGCTGCTGGTAGTCCAATTAATCATTTTCCAACAACTTTACTTCACTAAAATTGGTGAAAGTATACTTTCTTACAAAAAACCTGAATCAGTATCAATGAAATTCAAATACATAATGTAACGTCGAATAAAAGACAAATTATCGACTTAAGTTACACAAAATACCAAATAGTCAGCTGCTAGAAGTTCAATTAACTATTTTTCAACAAATTTATTCCACTACAGTTGGTAAAGGCATATTCTCTTGCAAAAAACTAAAAGTAGTATGAATGAAATGCAAATAGGTGGTATAAAGTCAAATAAAACACAAATTATCAACTACAATTACTGAAAACAACAAAAAGTCAGCTGCTGGTAATCCAATTAATCGTTTTTCAACAACCTTACTTCATTGAAGTTGGTACAAGTACATTTTTTTACAAAAAAACTTGACTTTCAAATCTCGTTCAAAAGTTGCATAAAACCTAGCTTATCGAAGTTGTCCGTAGGAGGCCATGGAATCCATGACAAATAGCGTAGCTCAGAGTACTGACAGTACTTGGAGTTGAAACGTCAAATTTAAGAATGGATCGGTTTGAAAAGCACCCTCCATTTAAGTTTTGTAAAAAAACCGAGTGAAATTACAATGTACCTTCGTAATTTAAAGTTTCTAAGGTATTTATTAGAATAATGTTGGTCAGATATCTATTCATCGAATTTGTTTAATACAATTAGATATCATCTGCTATTGATTTCTAATAAATACGGACTCTTTCATGCACCACAGCAAAACGAAATTGTTTCCGAGTACCATATTTACATCATTAAACATAGACATTTTATAAACTTTAATGATTGTGTTCTCCCTTATTCCCGATTTAAAAAAGAAGTAGCTAAGGCATTTCAAGAACATTTAGACAATATAGTTGAATCAAATTACAAGAGTTCTAACCACACAACAACACAACTTGTTACGTTCTGGATGCGCGTTTCGCTAACCAAGTTAGCATCATCAGCACATGACAACTAAAGTAACTTATCCTAACCGAGACTATTTATAAGTAAATGTGGTCACACTTGGTTGCACCCGACAGCACCGTTGTAAAGTAAACAATAGAGGCGACTATAGGGAAAAGGCCGTCTGTCTTTATTTAGTGATTTCTTACTATATTTAGCTATTTCTATAATCTCATATGCATACAATAATCTATTATTAGATACATTTTCAATCAACTTAAGATTATTTATTCCTATTTGGTGATTGCTTTCCAAAGCATGTTGGGAAACGGTGACTTTTATGTTCTTCTGTATCTTAAATGTGCCATATGGTCTTTAAAACGAATGTTTATGGAGCGTTTAGTTTGCCCAACAAATTTTAGATCGCATTCCGTACAGCTATTTTCATAGATGCCACTCCTCTCCTTCAAGTCGACTTTGTTTTTAGGGTTTCCAAGGAAAATTTTCAAACTGTTCTCCGTTTTGTAGACTACTCTAAAACCTACGTTTTTAAATACCATTTCTAGACTTCTCGTATATCTGGGATTAGATGGGATTACTATGAACTTATTGGGAGCCTCAGGTGCTTGAAGAGTAGTGGTATCTTTTAACATTTTCTTATGTCTATTTACTATTTTATGTACAAAATTATCATTATATCAATTACTTTAACTATATTTTCAATCCGATTCATTTCACAGTTAAAACGTTCTTTACTTAATGAAAAATTGACTAACCTGTGAGTTAAGAAATGAAATGCTGCCATTTTCTGAGCATTAAAAGATAAAATTAAAAATGTTCTCTTAAAAGGAGGTGAAATTTTAATATCTTTTAATGTAAGCTTATTGTTTCCTAGTGTACCTAAACGAACTACTTGAAATCAATAATTTGAAGAACGAAATTATTGATGAATATTTGCTTCACACAAAATTATGTATGAATCAAAATTTTTTTCAGTTCAACAATAAATATTATAATCAACTTGAGAGACCTGCGATGGGCAATTGCTTATCTCCGTTTTTTGCAAATTTGTTTAAGGGTAGATTAGAAACCCTATTCAAAAAAGAAGTCAAGTATTTCCCATTGATGTGGTATAGATACGTAGACGATATTTTTGATACTAAAACCGAAAATTTGGAAAATTAGAAACATTAAACAATAAATATCCTTCCATTAATTTTACGTACGGAAATGAAAACAATGGGCAATTAGCTTTTCTCGACACGTTACTTAATAGAAATAACCATAAATTAGAATTTGATATTAATAGGAAATTTACTAATACTGATAGGTATACCGGGTGTCAACGATATCGTTTTACACGATGCCATTCAATTGCTTTTTAGGTTAGGATTTTTTTATTTGGGTTAACGAAATATGGTATTAAGACACATATTTTTCATGAAAAAACAATTGAATATTACTGCCAGTTTTTCCGATATCAGAACCAAGTTAAGAATTTCAAATGGAACCCTGTATATTATTTTACATAGTTTGATAGAGCTTAGAATTACCTTTTCAATGACATATCACACGTTATATTTTTTTTCAAAATGGCGGACCAGGAAGCGCTTTTTCAAAATTCAATATGGCGGTCGTTTCCCGATACCGATGAAATTTTTGTTTAACAAATTATTAAAATATTAAGCAAAATCGGGTTTTCAATGGATTTTAATCAAATTTAAAATCAAATTTTTAATTTATCGCAAAATGGGATAAGTTTAATTTTTTCTCTAAAATGTGAACTTTTTCTTAAATTTTCTCAAAGATTTTAGATAGAAAGTTGTATTTATTAAATATTAGTATTAAAGTATATCTTATTAGCTACACGAAACCGCATAACAAGCCGTATTTTTGCTTTTGTTTCAGAAAAAATTGACAAAACCTTGCCGATATACATTTTTCCTAATACATAACATGAAACAAACACACACATATTATTAATCAGAAAATCCTGGAATATTTTTTATTGTTTATTGATAAGTAATTTTGTATTATTTTGACATTTTATGACTGTTGTCTTATTTTAGGAAAACGAGAAAAAATCACAAGTAGTATTAATTTTATTTTACCGGTAGATACGGTGCAGTAACATGAAAGATGACTTAACTAAGATAAGTAGGCCTTGGAAACAATTGCATAGGGATGCCACTATAATTTTCATTAGATTTAACCAGAAGCGTCAAAAGTACTGTTTTGTATCGACATTTCTGATAACTTTCGTTACATTTTTACACTGAGAAGTGGTTCTAGTTAGTTTTAAAAATAAATATTATGGTTTATTCAAGAGAACATCAAATTGACATGCTCCTTATTTATGGGGAATGTCGCAAAAATTCAAGGGACACAGAGAGATTATACCAGGAACGCTTTCCGAATCGTGACGCTCCTTCACATGCATATTATCCTTGGCTAGTACAACATTTAAAAAATGAAAATAATGGTGGTGTCCATGCTAATGGCAATGATGGTTTCGTAGTAAGCGAAGAAGTGGAAACAAACGTTTTAGCGTACATTGAGTATGACCGTACAGCTTCCCTTCGTGAATTAGTGCAATACGTCCCATGAAAGCGCCAGAAAAATTTTAAAGAAACACGGGTTTAAATCGTTTAAGTATCAAATTCACCACCACCTATTTGAAATGGCTTCCAAAGACGACTTATTTATTGCAATTGGTTTTTAGATAATTATAGAATAAGTCCTGTTTCATCATAAGATTATTTTTTCGGACGAATCAAGGTTTACTAATCTAGGGATGTTTAATAGAAATAATTTTCGTTATTGGGCAAAGGAAAATCAAAGATTAGTAAGAGAAGGTGCCTTCCAGGAACGTTTTGGAATTAATGTTTGGTTAGGCGTTGTAGGACTAAGCGTTATTGGTCCAATATTATTCCATCAGCCTTTAACTGGCGAGATGTATTTGGACTTTCTCGAAAATGAAATTGAACATTTTATAAATAATTTGCAGCAAAATGATGATTTAGTTTACCAATAAGATGGCGCCCCTGCTCATAATTCAAGAATTGTTGCAAATTACTTGAATGAACGATTTGGTGAGAACTGGTTGGGAACCAATGGACCAATTCGATGGCCAGCGAGGTCGCCTGACCTAACCCCGCTTGATTTTTCTATATGGGGTCATCTGAAAGAAAAAGCGTATGCAACTCCTGTAATATCGTTGGAAATGTTAGAAAATAGAATAAGACGAGCCGTTGAGAGTATCTCAGAACAGCATTTACGAAACCTGCTCGCGGAAAATGTTGAGAGAGTTACACTATGCCAAGAACAAGGCGGACAGCGCATAGAACATTTAATTGAGTAACTTTTGTATTAATTGTGAAAGTTTGATTTTAAATTAGCATTAAACCCAATAAAAACCCCCATATTTGTTTATTATTTCTACCTATAATTCAAAAATATCTTCGGTGTTAGAAAATGGCCGCCATATTGAATTTTGAACAAAAGCTTCCTGGTCCTCCATTTCGAAAAAAAATCAACTTGTGATATGTCAATGTAAAGGGAATTCTAAGTTCTATCAAACTGTGTGAAAAAATATACAGGGTTCTTTTTAAACTTCTTGACTTAGGTCTAGGTATTTCCGGAAAAACCGAAAGCCTACCGGTAAAATAAAATTAATACTACTTGTGAATTTTTCTCGATTTCCTAAAATAAGACAGCAAAAATCATAAAATGTCAAAATAATACAAAATTGCTTATCAATAAAAAATATTCCGAAATTTATTGATTAATAATATGTGTGTGTGGGTGTGTGTGTTTCATGTTATGTATTACGAAAAATGTATATCGGCAGAGTTTCGTCAATTTTTTCTCAAACAAAAAACAAAAATACGGTTTGTTATGCGGTTTTGTTTTTGTTTTTTGTTTTTCTCAGTGTAAAAATGTAACGAAAGTTATCAGAAATGTCGATACAAAACAGTACTTTTGACGTTTCTGGTTAAATCTAATGAAAATTATATGGCATCCCTATGAAATTGTTTCCAAGGCCTACTTATCTTAGTTAAGTCATCTTTCATGTTACTGCACCGTATCTACCGGTAAAATAAAATTAATACTACTTGTGATTTTTTTCTCGCTTTCCTAAAATAAGACAACAGTCATAAAATGTCAAAATAATACAAAATTACTTATCAATAAACAATAAAAAATATTCCAGGATTTTCTGATTAATAATATGTGTGTGTTTGTTTCATGTTATGTATTAGGAAAAATGTATATCGGCAAGGTTTTGTCAATTTTTTCTGAAACAAAAAGCAAAAATACTGCTTGTTATGCGGTTTCGTGTAGCTAATAAGATATACTTTAATACTAACATTTAATAAATACAACTTTCTATTTAAAATCTTTGAGAAAATTTAAGAAAAAGTTCACATTTTAGAGAAAAAATTAAACTTATCCCATTTTGTGATAAATTAAAAATTTGATTTTAAATTTGATTAAAATCCATTGAAAACCCGATTTTAATATTTTAATAATTTGTTAAACAAAAATTTCATCGGTATCGGGAAACGACCGCCATATTGAATTTTGAAAAAGCGCTTCCTGGTCCGCCATTTTGAAAAAAAATATAACGTGTGATATGTCATTGAAAAGGTAATTCTAAGCTCTATCAAACTATGTAAAATAATATACAGGGTTCCATTTGAAATTCTTAACTTGGTTCTGATATCGGAAAAACTGGCAGTAATATTCAATTGTTTTTTCATGAAAAATATGTGTCTTAATACCATATTTCGTTAGCCCAAATAAAAAAACCCTAACCTAAAAAGCAATTGAATGGCATCGTGTAAAACGATATCGTTGACACCCGGTATAACATCCGACTCATTTCATTGCCGTCAACACAAAATGGCAGCATTTCATTTCCTAACTCACAGGTTAGTCAATTTTCCATTAAGTAAAGAACGTTTTAACAATGAAATGAATCGGATTAAAAATATAGCTAAAAGTAATGGATATAATGATAATTTTGTACATAAATTAGTAAATAGACATAAGCATAAGAAAATGTTAAAAGATGACACTACTCTTCAAGCACCTGAGGCTCCCAATAAGTTCATAGTAATCCCATATGATCCCAGATATAAGAGAGGTCTAGAAAAAGTATTTAAAAACGTAGGTTTTAGAGTAGTCTATAAAACGGGGAATAGTTTGAAAAACCTCTTTGGAAACCCTAAAGAAAGTCGACTTGAAGAAGAGGAGTGGCATCTATGAAATTAGCTGTAATGACTGCGATCTAAAATATGTTGGGCAAACTAAACGCTCCATAAACATTCGTTTTAAAGAACACATGGCACATTTAAGATACGGAAGAACAGAAAAGTCAAATGTACAACCAAGTGTGACCACATTTACTTATAAATAGCCTCGGTTAGGTTAAGTAACTTTAGTTTATATCATCTGCCGATTATGCTGACTTGATCAACGACAGGCGCGTCCAGAACGTAACAAGTTGTGGTGTAGTGTGGTAAGAACTCTTGTATTTTGATCTATCTTCTACCACAGTTTCCAGCCTTAGGACTTAATATAGTTAAAACTAATTGCTTATAAAATATAATAGATAACAATTTAAATTAAGTAGCGTGCCAGCCGATAACGCGTAATTTGATGTTTTGTTTTACCCGACTCAGCCTACTTCAAAACATTTCAACGTTCGATGTGTTGTACGCTACTGTGCCGGACGTAAGTAAACGTTTTCATTTACCACCGATTCTATCATCCGATCCTAAGACAGGTAATATGTAAGAGTCCTTTTTCACCAACGCAATAATTTCGATATCAATTTTTTAATTAAAAATCGTTTTGATATTTATCGATTAATTGAAATTGCTTAACGGAGAGAGATTAATTTTAGTTTGGTGTTTGAAATATTTTCGACGACTGATTTTAAAACGTAGTCAGAATTTCATTACGTAAAAGCGCTCAAGGCGGTGTTTTATGTTTAATTAAAACAATAAATTGCATTTTACTCGCTGATTAAAATTAGTTTTCTATAAAACTCTCCGTATTGCTGCAAAATAAAAAACTTAAAATTTGGTGGAAATGCGTTATACAATTTTTACGATGATTTTATGTTGGTTATTTATAAAAAAATATTTTTGATAATGAAGGAATATCGATTTGTGTATATTTTATTTATTGTGGTAAATGCGTGGTACTGTAGTAATAAACGACAAAGGTGTCATTCCCACCTTTCACTCCTCTGAGATAACCGACCCATTTCCAATTCTCCAGTTCTTTGATTTTGACTTCAAAACAAAAAATCTAACAGAGATAAATCAGGTGATAGAGCGGACCTTTTAATCGCGGTCCTTGCTTTAATACACTATCTAGGCACCCTTATATCAAGAAACCGTCACATATGCATAGCATACCATGGAGGGGTGCCATCTCGTTATAAATCAATTCTTTTTGGATAACATTGTATCATTTACTTCCCTCGTAAAAGTGAAATTGCTGAACTGGTAAATCCAGAATGGTGTCCAATGCATTAAACTTTAAACTGGAAAACTCATAAAAATTCTAATTTTTGTATTTTTTTTTTTTTTGGAAAACCCGTATAATTGCCTTTAGATGCCGAAAAATGATCTTTCGAATTTAACTGTTTAACAACAAAAAAAATCGGAAAGCTGATGTTGAGGAGAAGAAACAATAAGAAACTTGTAGTTCCTTATTGTTAGATAAACAAGGAATTTTGAATGGGGGGTGAAACAAAATAAACTGGTGAATGATAAAATTTTAGTATAAATTCAGTAAAACAAACAACCGGCCAAATATTTAAAAAATCAGCCTGAAAATTGCTTGTATACTGCTGTATGGATGAACTATTAATATTTTCGTACGATTTCAATATGATGCAGCAAAATGGAAGCCTAAAATACTTAAAATTAACAATTAAACTAAACCTGCTTAAATAAATTTTGAAAATTGCTCTCTTGAACGGCTTAACAATATCCCAAACTCTAATAAAATGTATTTGTCTCATTTTGAAGCATGTCCGGAGTTATAAGTTGATATAAGCAGGGGCGTGCAGTCCATGGAAGCAAGGGAAGCAGTGCTTCCCCAAAAAAAATTAAAAAACGTCTTTTAAAATGTAATTTTTGAAATAGTGGATCATTAATTTAATTTATATTAAAAATGCTAAAATATTATCCTAATTATCAAGCCCATAATAAATGCGGCCTTGACTCCGACCGAGCTACAGTAGAAAATGGAATAGAACTTATGCGGGCCGCTAGCTTCTCTGCATCCAAGTCCTGTATGCCTGATTTCCTGTGAGTCGAGCCAGAGGTTATTGAACTTTCCACCGGCTGTTTGCAAATTTTGCATTTCAGTCGCGTGCTTTAAGTGGGGGCGGAAGCTACCGTTGGAGTAGGTTCTTTGTTTGAACTATCCGTGTGATGTGTGATACGTACATCGCGTCGTGCATGGTGCGATATGGAAGACAATAATACGGACGTGGATATGCAAATATCGTCAACTTCGGCTGTCGGTAACAACGTTAAAAATGTTGGAGAATTTAGTAAGAAGAGTGTGTGTGAATGTGTGGTGTGTGTCTTAATAATAAAGGGATTTTCAACATTAAACTTTGCTGATAAGCTTCAAATAATTTCCAAAGGAAGGGCAAAACCGTCTATGAAAAATTTAACCAGAAAAATGAAAAATTGTATTAGACATTTTTATCCGGAATTTAAATTGTTCGTATTCAATTTAAATAGCTAACAGGGTGTGAAAACATAAGTAAATTATTTTGTTCGCCATGTTTACTTTTTGAAAACCAAAATTGAACACACCCTTAATAAACAGTTGGAAATTAGTCACCGACAACGTAATGAACTAGTCGATAAAAATAGGCAAATATTAAGAAGACTTATCGATGTTGTTTGTTTTCTCGGACAGTACGAAAAAATGAGATTTAGAGGTCATGACGAAACAAGGGTTTCTTCAAATAGAGGAAATTTCCAAGATTTACTTAGTTTAATGGCTAAATATGATGATTGCTTAAAAAATCATTTAGGGCAGTCTAGCGTTTTTCGCGGAACGTCGAATCGAATTTAGAATTATTTAATTTCTGCTGTTGCAACCATTATTCTAATAAAAATTAAGCAGAAGATTGGCGAGGCGCGGTTCATTGCTATTGTTCTGGACTAAACAACTGATATCACTAATTTTAGCCAATTATCTATAGTAATACGCTATGTTAAAACAGACGGAAGTATTCAAGAGCGATTTTTAGGTTTTAAGAATGTGTCCGAAAATCGTACAGCAGATGCATAACAATTAGGGGGTCTGCAAGCTAAAGTTCGAGAAACTTTCCCAAGTATTGTGTTTGTCCATTGTTTTGCTCATATATTAAATTTAGTTTTATCTCAGTCAATCAATCACATTAAAGAGTGTAAAGTATTTTTCGTTACTTTGAGTGGCATGGCTGCTTTTTTTTTCAAGTCAACAAAACGTACACAAGCATTGTCCACAAACGATTGCCCAAAGTAGCTCCTACTAGGCGGAACTATAAGGGAAGACTTTAACAGTAACTGAAAATCGCGAATCACTGATTGAACTATTTGAGAATATAATAGAAAATAACGGAACGTGGGACTCAGAAGCAATAAATAGTTCGAGGGGATTTTTGAACTGTTTGAAACGAGATTTTAATTGTAACTATTTGTTGAACATATTTTCAGAAATATTTCCATTCTCGGACAGTGTTTTTAATATATTACAAACTAAAACAAATGATATAGCTTTTTGCCTAAAAAAAGTGGATGACTTTAAGTCCATATTAAGCCAAAAAAGAGATGACTTTGACCTATTTTGGGAGGCAACGATGACATTAAATGTAGAGCCACAAGCCAAGCGTCTTCGAACAGACATGATGGGAGATGTTCAAACATCATACAGACGCCTCTTTTATGAAATAATCGATCAAATTCAGCAACAAATAAACTATAGATTTAACGGTTTAAATGATTTTAAATTCCTCGAGATATGCAATTTTGATGTATTTAAAGGAAAACCTTTTCCAGAAGATGCGTTTAAATCTCTTCTTCTTCATTATTCTTCATTCTTCGACCGAGTATTACTGAGATCTGAACTAAAAGTGATTTAAGTGACATTATGGCAAAAAATAACGCTAAGGAACTAATGCAATTTTTAAAAGACAAGGAGCTGGAAGATGCCTACACCGAAGTGTCGAAATTGTGTGAATTAGTATTAACAATATCTGCCACAAGTTCATGAGTAGAACGCAATTTTTCAACACTTAAATGTATAAAAAGTTTCGTGAGAAATTCAACGCGGCAGGAGAGACTTTCGCATACATCGCTGTTGTCCATTGAAAATAAACTTCTCCAAAATATGTCGGAGCATCGACGTTTTTATGATGACGTCATTGACGAATTTGAAGGTAAGTTTCTAAAAATGGCTTCCCTTTCTTAAAATTTCACCGCACGCCCCTGGATATAAGTTATAAGTTTTAGTTGAGTCCAAAAAAATAAGTTCTGTTCAAAAAACAAAAAAAAAGTTGAAATTTGTTCCTCAGTGGGAGAATTAGTTCTTACCCTAAAACCGCTCCCGTCCCCCTTGTCCCGCGTTGATTTAAGTACACTCTGTCACTCACAATTCGGACAAAAATCTTACTTTATGAACTTAAAGTGGCCAACAGTTTACAAGACTAATACATTTGCTATCTCATTTTAAACGGGGCAGTTCGTACCAAATAACCATATAAACGTTTCGCTAGATTTTAAGAAGCGCGGCATGTAATAGAACACGAGAACTGTCGATATATCCTGAAAAATTCATACCTTCGGGGGTGTTCATATATCACAGTCGACACTCTCTCAATCCGCCGCATCTCTCCCAATTTTATCCAATTTCGCTCCAGGCACATTCTCATTTGTAATGATAATTTGTCAAAGAAAATTCCCTTTTCAGTTAGTGAGCCCGGATGGAACTGCTTCGAGAACGACAAAGCGATATTCACGATATTCCTTACAGCGAAAATATAAGAAACGTTTAATAAAGTAACTACCTAAGTTATTTCATTTATTTATTCTGTTGGAGCAAGGAAAAAGAAACTCAGTTGTTGTCTAAAGTACTATTTTTTTTAGGTCGAAACAAAAATACATAAGATAGAGACTTCTTTTGTTGTTAATTTCTTCACGCCCTTATGACTAGTACCGGCTGTTTGTTTATATTTTGCACAGTTCTTGTTTTCGGAGATAGAGAAAAACTTTAAATACAGAATTTGTAGGCTTCTGCTTGAACCGCTAGTCAAAAAATATCAACTTGTAGTTTTTTTAATGGAACAGTCTCTATATTATTTTGTATTTATAATGCCCTTAATCTTCCTATTTCAAATATATACGGGTGACAATGAAACTACTGCCCGGGCGCCATTTGACAACGGCTAGTGATAAAAATATGGAATTTGGTGTGTTGATAGGGTTGAATATTGCGGACATCCGTGACATAAAAACAATTGAATATCGTTTCCAGTTTCCCCGGAAATGACCACGACTTCGGTTTTTTGAACTCTCTTAATAATTCTAAACAACTTTTGTATTACATAACCTATGTCTAAAGTGTATGGTTTTCCAAATAAAACTACTTAAAAATGTATTATAATTTTTGCAGTTGTTTATGAAAGTTAAGTTAATTCTAACTTAACCTAGTGTAATAAACAAAGTTTTGCTAAAATTAAAATAATCATATTAGCCTTTATAGAGGTTGCTATGGTTTTTAAAACAATGGAATTTTGACAAGTAACTTTTATCACTTGTGGGCTTGGCAAACTGTTGCACTTTTTGTAAAGTCTCGAGCTTTATTTCGTGTCTCTATTGGTGTAGACTAAAAGTTCTTTGTAATCTCTTTAAAATGGCAAATTTTACAAGGGCGGAACAAATAGATATGCTTCTCGTTTATGGCGAGTGCTTGCAAAATAAATGGCAGGCTCAAAAACTCTACGCAGAGCGATACCCCAACAGAAAACAACTTATTTAAATGACAAGTTTGGGGACCAATGGACAGGAACGAATGGACCTGTAAGGTGGCCAGTACGTTCGCCTGATTTGAAAACTCTAGATTTTTCTAGAAAAAGTCTATTTAACTCAATCTGACATTTTAAAAAATCGAATTATTAGTACTACTGTATTGAACAACAAGGTCGTGTTTTTGAAAATATTAATTATGATTGAGTACGTTCTTTTTTTTTGTATTTCTTTTATTATAAGTTAATATTAATCATCTCTAGGTATAATAAAATTCATTTGTTTTCACTTTACCATATTCGTTTCTTCTTTAGAATTTAAATGAATTAAAAAAGAATTCCTTTGAACAGTAGATTATTTTGAATCCATGGCCACATTTTCCGGTGGTATAATTAAATAAGTGCTAGTAATATGGATATATATATATATATATATATATATATATATATATATATATATATATATATATATATATAGTGTGTCCCAGATTCGCTTCTCTATACAGGGATTTCCGCTCCTCATCCAGGTTAAATTGGGAAAGTTTTAGAGGAAACTTATTGCATTCGATATCCGGCTTCAGATTTACGATCGATCAATTGTTTTTGGAAACATCGGGGAAAAACAGAAAATGCCAGATTTCGTTTTTGGCCAGCATGTCCAGAACGGTAAATTTGACAGCTGCCAAAATGTAACATTATTGCATTTTTAAGACAAATAAGATGGCGTATACGACACGTCTTCATTGTTTTTTGTTAACCCGCAACCCGCCTCAACTTTCATTTTTCTTTGGCCGCCATATTGAGTTTTTCGATTTTTGGAACGAGCTTAAAATTTCCAGTCTAGTGATATCTAACAAGTGCATTAAAGATTTTAGTATCATCGAAATATTACACTTCGTAAAGTTAGGTTTCAGTTTTTTCTAAGGAGGCCATGATTTAAAGGAATGTTAGCTCTCAATGCTTTTCTAAGGAGGCCATGATTTATCTGTAACAAAATTTTTGACTTTGACGTTAAGTTAAATAGTTGAAAGTATCAAAGCTGTGTTTTAATAAGCAGTAGGTACGCTTTTATTCCAATAAAATCATAAATCTGGCAGATAAATTGTCAAAACCTATATAAAATGGCCGGCATTCCGTATTCAAAAGGTTGACATGTTAGCTCTGTACTTTCAATCATACAGAAACGCCGACGTTACCTCAGCAACAGCCTCATAAAACCCAATTCAGGAAAATCGTAGTTAATTTAATTAACCATGGTGCCTTCAAACAACCTAGAAGCGGAAACAATAATAACAATGAAAATCGAGACAGAAACATTTTTCAAGCTATCAACGAAAACCCTAGTGCATTGGTAAGAACTGTAGAACAGGAAACTAATGTGCCAAAATCAACAGCACTGAGAGTTTTAAAAAAGAATAAGTACCATTCATACAAACCCATAATAGTACAAGGACTTAAGGTAACTGATTTTCCAAGATGACTACAGTTCTGTGAGTGGTATACTAGGAGATGTAATGAAAATCCTGATTTTGTAAATCATGTCTTGTGGTGCGATGAGAGCAGGTTCACGAATTGTGGATTCTTTAATAGGCACAACCGTCATCATTGGGCTGTGCAAAATCCTCACGAAGTGGCAAAGAGACGTCTGCAGATCAGATTTGGAAGTAACGTTTGGTGTGGGATCATTGGTAAGTTAATCTAATCAATCTTTTTTAAATAGGCACCAAATAATAATCTTTTTTTTTTCGTTCAGTTCTTTAATGATACTAAAAGAGTATAATCTAATAAAAAAAAGTAAAACGTACTACTCTAGTCAGTCAACTTATTTTATTCAATCATTTTGTATTGTAGTTTCGAAGAACCTATAAAAATAGAATTGGGCTCACAATACCATTCAAGTCAGGAACTTCTTAAGAGAGCGGTTTGACGAAAGAATAATTTCTTTAAACGGTCCAATATCTTGGCCTCCTAGATCCCCTGACCTGTCGCCCTTGGATTTCTACCTCTGGGGTCACACGAAGAATGAAATCTATGAATTTAATCCCCTCGTGACCATAGAAATCCTGAGACAAAGAGTCATGTTTTGGTGGATTCTCGACAAAATGGTGAAGGAGCAATCCTTACTGTTAGTTATTTCGTTTGTATAACTTTTTACGACCAAGAACCGCACAGAAATTGAAATTTCTGTTTCTCTTCTATATATATATATATATATATATATATATATATATATATATATATATATATATATATATATATACAGGGTGACGCAAAATTTAGTACCTAATTTGTTTTCTCTGTAAAATTTAAACGAAAGAAAATAAAAAACCATTTATTCAAAAAACTAAAGTTTTATTCTAGATATTTTTTTTTATTACACATGAAAAATCATCAACTAAATGACCACCGTTCTCCTGCATTTTGAACGACCCTCCTTATTTCAGGAGATATTGCGTTCACGCCTGATGTTGTTCTTGAGGGCCCCGAAAATACTAAACACTCTATCTTTAAGATAGCCCCAAAGGAAAAAGTCGGCTTATTTGGTGAGCGAGGAGGATATCTGACATCACCATTTTTCGAAATAATGCGGTTTGGAAAATCCCTTAGGAGGTCCATTGTGGCGTTGGCGGTATGCGCTGTAGCTGAAACCACATATTGTGGCGTTCTGGTAGCTGCGGCAACAGAAAATCGGTAATCATTGTCCTATAGCGCTCCCATTAACCGTCTGAGCAATATCTTCTTGGTCTTCAAAAAAATAAGGCCCAATTTCTTTCAGCCAGCACACTTACACGAGCTGAATGCAGGGGTCTCTGATGAATTCTTTTAGGTTCTCGGTGCCCCAAAATCGATAGTTTTGTTTATTGACGAAGCCATAAAGCTGGAAATGTTTCGTCGGTCATCATAAAAAAGAAAATGTTCGTCAGAAACAATGCTCGGCAGTATTCTAGACGGAGCAGCTTATCTTCTGGATGAAGGGCTTGGACCAGCTGAATTTTTGTAGGGAAAGAGTTTTAAATCTGCCCTTAGAATTCGTTGTAGGGAACGAGGCGAAATCCCCAATTGAGCAGAACGTCTTCTGGTCGATGTTTGAGGTTGATTCGCACCACTCTCCCGAACTCGTTCAATGTTCGCAATTGAACGACCAGTGCGGAGTCTTCCCGTGTGTCTATCATCCCCAACAGTCCCCCTTTCTTCAAATCGCCCAATCGTTTTTCTTATTGTGCGTCTGGTTCATCGCGAACATTGAAAAATCTTCTGTAGGCACGTTGCGTTTGAACAATTGACCGATTGTTTTCGAAAAATAAGGTGACTATTTTCGTTCGCTGAGCTAATCTCTCCATAGTAAAATTCTCTGACTATTGTCTGAAAAAAAAATTTAAAATAAGATTCTATCTATATATAAATATATACATATATATATATATATATATATATATATATATATATATATATATATATATATATATATATATATATATATATATATATATATTTTTACCTATATACAACGTATATTATCGATATATATATATATATATATATATATATATATATAAATATATACATTTTTATTTTTATATTAATATATATATATATATATATATATATATATATATATATATATATATATATATATATATATATATATATATATATATATATATATATATATATATATATATATATATATATATATATATATATATATATATATATATATATATATATATATATATATATATATATATATATATATAAGAACTTTTTACAAACACCTCACCTAAAAAATTAACCATAGCGAGCTGCATTTTGAATATTCGGGGTTTGGAAAAAAATACCCCTATCAGACTCCACTGTCGGCTTATTTCAGGTTCCATCGGAATCCCGTTTGTTTATCCTCTACGGTCGATCTTATAGAAGTGTATTTCCCTGATGTACCGTTACCGAACTGGGGCGCTTAGAAGGTTCAAAATTTCAAAATTTTCCGGTCCAAAAATTGAAAAGCGCGGACAGCAACAACCGCCGCACGCCGCTATTGTAACACATATATAAATACTAATATTTACAACAATAGACTTATAAACAAAGGAACTTTCAACCAAAACACATTTGAAACATCATTATCAAATTCTGAAATTAATTTCATTTAATTAATCAAAACATTTTTGACAAAACTGTTTTCGAAACAGTTCTAATACCGTTATAATCAATTAATATATTTATTTATAATTATTCATCTGAATTATTCCACGATCCGAATAATTTGTTACATATTATAACTTGCTGAACTCAAAAGGGAAACCGATACGACAGGAATTAAATGTGCGTGATAATATCTATCACAATGCGAATTATTCTGACGTATTATATGGTTTTAAACAAAATTGGCAAAATGGATTAATCGGTCCGCTCGGTAAACAAATGTGCCTCCATCAGAAGTGGACATGGAAAATTTGTTTTTGTTGGAGCATAAATTCATTATCAAAGCGACATTTATGTAGTGGTAGTTAAAATGGTTTTAGCAAATTTTATTATTATGAGTTGAAACTTAGGCAACATGACAGATAAAAGAGTCAGACCAAATGAGTAAATACGCGGATGCGAAAGGATTACTCTCGATCAATAGAGGGGGGGGGGGTATTTGTTGAATATAAAAATAATAAGTATAAATCAGTGGCGGCTATTCAGGTAAAGTAGGTGAAGTGCTACTTCACCACGAAAGATAAACAAGCAAACATCTAACTATATTCATTATATATCTCTTAAAATTTCAGTTTTTAAATTTATTTATTCACCTAATTGGTAAAAAATAAACTGTATATCTCGAATAAATATTTTACTTGACCTTTGGAGGCATGTCTTTTTTAAACTTTCAATCGAACTTTATTATAACAATTATAACAGTGGCGCAAACGGCTTCGACTGGAGGTGCTATGTTTAGTTTACGATTTTCCTACTACGTTGCCAAGACAACGCGTACGCGATGACGTCGACCGCATGGAAGATTAATGTTAACCAGCGCCATACAACGGTCTCGGTGAATTGCTAACGAAGTACACTACACCCACGTGTCGTTCAGTTTGGAGTGGTAGTTTATTTTTATTTTTGCGGATTTCGCTGCAACCAGGTTAGTTCAAAATGTCAACGACTTAAAAATGAGCTTGGCTTTATTTTTGCCAATGACAGTAATTGGAATATATCGATGCAAGAGCAAGTGAAAAAAATTAATGAAAACAAAGATATTTTAACCAAAGCATATAAAGCGTTTTCCGTTATTTTGACAATACCGTCGACAAGTGCTTCAGTGGAAAGAAGTGTTTCTTGCCTCAAACGTGTAAAAACTGATTTAAGAAATACAATATTTCAAAAAAGACTTACTTCTCTAGGCAATATTTCAATTCAATAGGAATGTCAGGAGGAGATTAGAGCAACTGATATATTTTATGAGGATGTTATTAATAAATTTGCTGCTATGAAGGATAGGAGAATTGATTTAGTATAGAAAATTTACGTAAATCGTAAAAAAATATTCTACCCCTTCCACATATAAAAAAAATTATTTCGATATTTTTTTGCTTCATTTGCACTTCACTTTCTCTCGACCATATCTCACAAAATATTAATCCTAGAATCTTGGGGAAAAAACATTATCGGTAGATCGGCCAAAAAAAACACTGGAAATTATTCTCAACTTTCTAAGTACACCGCTAGAGGGCGTAACACAGGCCGCGAAGTTAATATTATGGTTTGAATAAAAAACAAATGGTTATTGTTTGGTAAAAATAGTTTTATTGTAAACTACTGATTATAATAAAACTTTTTTGTATTGACCGCTTTTTTCTGACTTGTCAAATAAGAGGTGGGAGAAGGTACGAATGTTTGATTAGAAAATAGGTCATAACTTTTTGTTGGATCAACCGATTTCAAAAAACTTGGTTTCATCTTAAAGGGCTTTTGTAAGGGCTTTTACTAAAATATTACAGTTATCAGTTTAAGTCTATTGCTAGTTGGTAGATGGCGCTTTTCTCGAAAATTTCAGATGCAATGATGATGAAATTTATTTTTAGCCAGGATGAAAGAGCGTAAAAACCGCTAGTCGATATCTTTTTTTCGTATTTCAGTTATTTTTAATTAACCTTATTTATTTAGAGAAAAATTATTTTATTTCCAATTTATTAAATTTTCCTGAATAGACCCTGGAAGGAACTAAATAAACCTTATTTTCTAACTTTACTTTATTTTTCAATGCACTGGTTTAACCTACAGTGGGTTGATAATACTACTGTTTCTAATGTTGCCCTTGTTATACTGTTAATGGCTTTTTGCCACAAATATTTAATAGTAATAATAACGTTTATTATTTACCACATGTATACATATATAAAAACAAAATTAAAAATCACAAAGGTAAGGCAAATAAAAGCACGCATTTCAGACTTCTGAAGTCCAGATTCTGTTCTACCAATGCGGCTACAAACTAATATTAAGACATTTTGGCAAGTAGCTAGTTAATAAAAATACAACAATAAATTCTACAATATTAAAAAATGAAAACACGAAAGGAAAGAAGGGAGAAAGGAAAGGAAAGAAGAACAAGAAGGAAGAGTAAGGCTGAGAGTAATTTAAATGCTATTGAGAATTAAGTAACTGAGTAGTAATGTTTCTTTTAAATGGAACGCAGAACTGGAGGCATCGAATTTATATTTAAAGCAATGTTATAGGAGAAGCATCTCTTAAATATAATAAAAAGTGATTCTGTTATACAGATAAGGAGGTGATTTAAATTTAAGTAATTTATAATAAAAGCAAAGGGCATGGAGCTTACGTCGGTTATACATATTTAGCCATGAAATTTCTTTAAGTTTGTGGGTTACCCTGTCTCTCCTCGTAATACCAAAGATAAATCGAATACAGCTGTTCTGCTTTTTTTGAACTCTTCGTAAGTCATAACTATCCGAACATGGACCATATATATGATCGCAATGATTAAAGTATGATAATATTAATGAATCACAGAGCTCCTTTTTAGTGGATTGATCAAGGTAGTGTCTGTGCGGAAACAATGATTTCAGAGACCAGTATGTTTTTTTTAAGAATGTGAGAAATATGAGAACTAAATCGAAGATGTGAATCTAAAACAAGACCTAAACTAATAGCGCTTTCAACTACATTTAATGGTTTTGCGGTTCTCTCCAAACCATAGGTACACCAAACTTTTTACATATGAAATGTGGGACCCAAGATTTATCTTGATCTCCTAAATGAACGCCAAAATAGGCAAGATAAGCTCTTTTCACAAAGTCAGAAATCGTTTTTCTGCTCTCTTTCAAAGTGTATTCACCACACACATAACAAAAAACATCGGGATGATTTACACAGGTACGTCTGCTTGTGGATGCCATTGTTTCAGTTTAATGTCTTGATACTACAAAACGACCAAATTGTACACAAAATGATAGCACAACTTTACTTGGGAAAACTCAGTAATATACTAAATCGAGTACAGCCAAGCAGGTATAGAAGGATCGGGTCAATGGTAGGCAATTACAGGTATAAAAGTAATTAAGAGCAGTGTATTGAGTAGTTCTTAGTAAGGAACATTGGGTCAGGGACAATTCCAGGTATCCATTTGGTTAATTAGATTCTAGGAAATTTCTATTTTGACGATTAAGTACAAATTTATCTCTTTATTTATTGTCCTTTATCAGAAAAACTTATCAATTAACCTATAACCTGTATCTCAAAAACTAGAGTTGATAGAAAAAATCTGGTGGCATTTTTGGAATCAGCACATTAAAAAGATCTGAAATCAGATGTTAGATTTCCGGCACCAAATTTTTGTTTTCATTTTGTTACGCTGTGTTATTGTTCAGAAGATATGCACAATTATTCAGAAAATATATACAACTAATTCTGACCAACCGTGTGTACATTTTTCGCACAAAGCTGTTCTAAGTACACATTCAGACACAATTTGTGCACTAATTCTACACAATTGTGCAGACTTTATCCATAATTTTTTTAGAGTGTGCCGGTTGAATTAGGATCTGAGACTTTGTAGATGAGGGCTCATCCCCAGACACTTCCATGTGGCGTTGCCAAATTGTGCACAATTTCCCTAACTTAGGGAAAACGTAAATTTGGCAACGTTGTGACCCGACATGTTATAACACTTCAGTTTACTTTAACAACTTAAATATGTGAAGCATCCACGTGCGTATTTTACCCTACAGTCGCAAAATGGCTGTTAACTTAGTGGTATTATTAATAACTTTAATTTTCAATAAATTCCAATAAAATTGCAGTCTATCTCGCAACTAAACTAATAAAATACCTTTGCAGTTTATTTATGTTTAAATTAACGCCATTAACTATTTTTAGCGTTCTCCTTGCTTCCTTCCTAATGGAAAACACCATAGTTCATAATTAATTACAAGTTACAAAAGCGACGATAAAAGCGCCTGTTAAAAATTTGTGTGCTACGAAAATTAGGTAAATAAATGTCTCTTGCTCTATTTTCTTGGCCAACGGAGTAAGCTGAATGCCGTAATTTGTTTCTGTGAACAGAGTGCTTGTTAATTCATAATGTAATACAAGTCTCTCTATTTCCCGTGTATAGGTGCACTGTGCACTTTGCTTTTAATGTTTTGATAGTGTAATTTACGGTGTGCTTTGTCAATTTCGTTTTGTGAATGTCCGTTTTATTTCAAGGAAATGAACTCGTAATAAAATGACTTAATTTAGAACGTTAGGATTAGAATTTTAGAATTATATTATGAGAATTGCTCGTTGTAAAAACCGAAAGGTTAATTTGACATATTTAAATGTATGTCCTTTTTTGAATTCGAATAAAAAGGAGGATGCTCTCAATTCGACTTGTATGTATTTTTTTTATGTCTGTTCGCCCATATTGTCTTTGGTGAGTCAAACTCCTTTGGTGGCCCCATATAATTTGATTTGAAATCCGTTCACCAGTTTTTTGGTAATAATAATACAAAGTTCAGTAACAAATTTAAAAATAGGCATACTTAAAATAAAAATAAATATCTTATCCTTAAATTGAGTTTTAAATTCTCTTGAAGTTCAGGTCTACTCTTCGTTCTTTAGAATTAAAAAAATGCTGAATGACACATTCCTTTTATAAACGATTTCTCTATACTTAACATTGCTATAGCGGATAGTCTACCTTGGCCCAACTGCTCAGTGAAATTTATAAGCCTTCGAAAAACCCCTGGATTTTCAAACAAACCCTTTTCATCATGGCTACGTAGTGCCAGCTCGAATACCCCACAAAATTTTACACAATCTATAATTTTGTTTAAAGTATAACGATTACTGGATACATTTTCATATCATCAAATCTCTAAGCAATTTTCTAAAAGCTGTGTCTAGCTGAATGCGAATGTCAACACTTCCGACTGTAGCATAGTCCACCGAACATTTCACGTGATCTACAGAAAATGCATGTTTTTTTATTTTTTCTTTCAAGTGTTTTAAGTCTTTCACACCGCTTTTGCACTATAATGACTCCGACTAGTGCTTAGAAAACAACAAACAAACATAACAATAAAATGAGTTAAAGACTTCACAACCAGTTGTTTAATTTTTTGCACTACCGACATTTTATATCATCTACATTCACAACTCAAACATAGACCACCTTGAAATGGGTTATTTTTACAACATTTAGTTTCGCAAGTTCTTTTTAGTTGTTTATTTTTTGCACTAGTCACTACCAACATTTTTATCTCCTGTATATTGCCAACTCACACAGTAAATAAATCAATTTTCATCGATTAAAAACGTCCGAAACAATATGGAGTTAGAATATCGACCGCGCGACCTCTGATCAACTGAACTTCCGCATGCCGACGCGATGCCGCGACCGATCGATCGAATTATGAGAAGAGACCGGCTGATTATTGACCAAATGACCCTATGGTAGAGCCGCCACTGTACAAAGTAAAAACACAGATATAAGGGGGATAAAGACAGTGAGTTTTATAATTAAGTTAACATTTTTTAAATACCATTTTCAAACTAAAGCATTGAGGTGTGTAATAGACCTACAACCCCATTTGCTAAAAGGTTTCTCTTTTGTTCCGTCAGGTAATTTTATGTATACAGGGTGGCCATGAAAATGTGCAACCTCAAAATGTAGTATTTTACTTAACATTTTCGAAAAATGAACATTCGGTATGACTAAAACGTTTTTAACCAGCTACCCCTATTATAATTTTTAACCGACTTTTTTGATTAAATGTATTTTTTTTATGTTTGCACAGGGTTTTCCCGTATATTTTTCCACCCACCTAGAGAGTTTATTTGAATATATACGGAAATGTCGTAAACACAAAAGTTGTTGGGTTTTTTATGAAGATTTAGAATTATCATATCATTAGGGCGATATTATTGGAAATGTCAAATTTTGACAGGTTGTCAGTTTTTGTAAATAAAACATCCTGTATATTAAATCATATTCTTGAAGATCTTTTTTTTCTAATTTCAAATATATATAATTTTAATATATTCTGTCAATTAGTTTTGGATATATAAGCGTCTAAACATTAAAGAAATGATAAGGTAATTTGCGCTAAAACATAGTGAGCCATGGTCAAGACAATTGCAATGAACGACGCCTTGTTGACGTTTACCGGTCAGAAGTATCTATTTACGAGCATTTTTAATATCTAATACATGGTAAAAATGCATCGATAGCTCGTAACGAATATCATAGACGGTTTCCAGATAGACCAACACCGACTCGTAGCATAATATTAAACATCGTTAAACAATTGAATGAAAGAAAAACACTTAAGCGAAAAGTTAGAATAGTGGAAAGAAATATAAAAAACCATAAAAAATCAATAATATAAAGTAGGTAAATAATAATATTAGCTTAAAGAACTAAGTTTTGGTTTTCTATATAGCCACCTTGGTTTATAATGCATTTTTGAATATTTCTTCTAAATTTTCTGTGTATGGATGCGTAGATAAAATGAGGTGATTGGGTGTTTAAATCGTCGATTGTTTCGACTATATTTTGCTCTAAAGCTTGGATGGTTCTTGGCCTATTGTAGTATATCTTGTTCTTCAGATAACTGTTTGCTGGCCATTTTAATGGTCCATGTCTTCCAATCCAAAATGGATACCTGTCATTTAAAAAATTCGTGACCGGCTGGACATCATGAGGAGGGGCACCATCTTTTTGCCATATTAAATTAATGAATTAATCGGTAGTTATTCTAAATGCCCCTCGATTTCGTGTTTTAGTAACTCTTGGTACCTTTGCCCGGTTAAATTCATATTTAAAAATATAGGTCCAATAACATGATTGTTAAGAAGGCCACACCAAACATGTAGGGATCTTCTTCCCTGAATTTTGACCGCCTGAAGAGCTCGCGGGCTTTCTTTTGAACAAAAATGCTTATTTTTCCGGTTAAACCTGCCTCCAGTGGTAAATGTTGTCTCGTCAGTGAAAATTCTGTTTGATAGATTTAGTTGGTTCATCATAACACGTCTTTCTATTTCTTGGCAGAAGTGTAATCAGTCTATTTTATTTTGATCGATCAATTCTTGAGTAGGTAAAAACTTATATGGCTTATATTTATAATGTTTTAGATGATTTGTTAAAAAAAGTGGCTGCATCGTGAATTGAGCGCTCAGGATTTTATAAAACAAGAACAAATAAGATAAACAAACTATTTTAATACAAAAGTTTCAAAATTACCTTCAAGATATAATAAAATATTTAAATCTTCTTCAGCGTTTCTTTCCACTATTCTAACTTTTCGCTTAAGTGTTTTTCTTTTATTCAATTGTTTAGCGATGTTTAATATTGTCCTACAAGTCGGTGTTGGTGTATCTGGAAACCGTCTATGATATTCGTTACGAGCTATCGATGCATTTTTACCATGTAAATAAAATAATTCTATCATGTCGAGTTTCTCTTCTTTCGAATAACCCATCGTCCAACGTATTAGATATTAAAAATGCTTGTAAATAATTACTTCTGACCGGTAAACGTTAAAAAGGCGTCTTTCATTGCAATTGTCTTGACCATGGCTCACTATGTTTTAGCGCAAATTACCTTACCATTTCTTTAATGTTTAAATGCTTATATATCCAAAACTAATTGACAGAATATATTAAAAGTATATATATTTGAAATTAGAAAAAAAAAGATCTTCAAGAATTGGATTAAATATACAGGGTGTTTCATTTAAAAAACTGACAACCTGTCAAAATTTCACATTTCCATGATTTTCTATGATATTCTAGATCTTCATAAAAAACCCAACAATTTTTGTATTTACGACATTTTCGTATCTATTCAAATAAACTCTCTAGGTGATATACGGGAAAACCCTGTATATCGATGGTTTGATCAATTTGGATGAAATTTTCAGGGCACATTCAGGACATTGCTGGAGTGGCCCCATAACAAGCATATTAAAAAAATTTTGAAATCGCTTAATCGCAGCCATTTTGTTGTTTCTTTTTGTTTGTACACGGTTATTTTTTATAATTTGCCATCCCGTGAGAGGCTTGTTTTTTCAAGATACCAAGAAATGGTTCCTACGAAAGTTATAAGGAATTTCGATCCAAAAATCACTATATCAGCATCAACTTCGGTATTTTAAATAGGACACCCTGTATTTTTTGACATTTATGAATTCTCCTCATCCTTCCCTTTTCAAAAATATATAATTTGTCTATAGTCGGAACAGTAGTTTTTGACTTATTCCACATTAAAGTTACCACATATGACAATTTTACAGATACGAACCATCGTATACTTAAATCGCCCATGAAATGATTAAATCGCTTTACACATGAAATGTCACCAACAATATTTATTGAGGGTATATTAACGGGGAAAAGATATTTAAATCTATTTAAACACTTACAATCAAATAATTTGGCACCAGGATGGCGCAACATCACACAACATTCGAGGGGTTACAGATTTTTTAAATGCTCGATATAATTTGTGGCTTGGCAAATTTGGCCTAAAGGATAAAGTGTATCATAATAGAACGGACAGTGTGAGAGTTGCGACAAAAATAGTGTACGAAATTAAGGTTTTAAATACAGAATATCCCATCTTCATTACCCAAACAATTATAAACTGGAAAGAGTGTTTCAAAATTGCTTCGATAATAGAGGGGGTCACGTAAATAGGCTGTAAAAATAATAATTTCTAGTTCTTGTTTTATTTTTGTTTGTTGGTTTGTTTGTTATCGTCGGATTAGTATATACGAGGTTCTTTTAACAAAGACTAAGACATAATTTTTTACGGCCCAGTGCAACGAGCTACATACCGCCAAAAATCAGAAAATATCATCCAAGTAGGCTTCTTTCATTTTGCGAAATGTCAGTTGTTATAAATTACACAGGCCAATACACATTTTGGTGCCTGCGATTTTTTAACTGTTCCTGGGTAATTTTTGGATGCAGAATGTAAAAAAGTTCTCAGATTTTCTTTATCAGATCTAGTTTAAAAAAAATTGTGTATATATTTTACGTTATAACTGTTATAATATATAATATTACTATTGCCAGTTAAAAAAACAAAGACACTTGGATTTAAGTATTTATTGCAAAAACTTAATTTACATAATTACATTAGTCACTAACCACATAAAAATTTTCTTTTATACAACTTTCTGAAATGGAGTTTACTGGGGTCTCGCTGAAGGCTCCAGCAGTAGTCCGCCATCATGTGGCTATCCCATCGTCCCTGATAACGATCTTCCATAGTTTTAATATCTTGATGGAATCTTTCCCCCCGTTCTTCACTACAATCACCTAAGTTTTCTGGAAAACGATCTAGGTGGCTGTGGAGGTAGTGAACTTTTATACTCATGTTACAGCCGAGAATATCAAAATCTGAAAGCATAGTTTCCACTAATTCTACGTAGTTCTCTGCTTGATGATTGCCAAGAAAATTTTGTACTACTTGAACAAATGAACACCAAGCGTTAGATTCAGTGTCGTTCATTGATGTGATGAATTGTGGATCTTTAACAAGTTGCCTTATTTGAGGACTATCAAACATACCAGCTTTTAGTTTTTCCGTGCTAATGCCAGGAAATTTACGTGACAAATACCCAAAACAATTTCCATCTCGATTTAAAGCCTTCACAAATTGCTTCATTAGGCCTAGCTTGATATGCAAGGGCGAAAGTAAGATTTTTTCTCTTGAAACCAAAGGTTCGTTGATCACGTTTTGTTTTCCTTGAATCATGACATCTCTTGAAGACCACATTTTAAGCTACGTTTTGAACTGTCAATAAAAAGGCCCAATCATCTGTATTCAGGCAAACCCATTTTTCCTAAGAGCCCTTTTATATTGTTACAGAGTACCAAGTCATTTTCCTGAGCGAAAAAAGGCAGCAGATCCTTATCTCTTTTACGATAAAATTGTAATATTAGTACCTGGACAAAGTAGATTTTTTTCTTTTAATCTGGATGCAAGTAATTCAGCGGATTTCTTTGAGAGATTCAGGTCTCTTATAAAATCGTTTAGTTCTTCTTGATTGATACACTGCGGAGTTGCTAAATCTGCTTCAAATTCGCTGTCGTTTTCTGATTGAACTTTTTGAACTTCGTCAGACGTTGATGTTTCTGTATCATCTTCTGTCAGTTCGGGTAGACTGCTGAATGATGGAACGGGTATTTCTTCCGAATGCACTGCAGGCCTTCTTGCAGAATCTAGATCGGAATATGTCCATTTGTGTCTATTGTTTCTATTTATGCCTTTAATATTAACGAGACAAAAATAGCAGTCGTCATGATGGTTTCGCGGTTCTCTCCAAACCATTGGTACACTTTAGGCACTTCCTCTTTCCAGTTGTCCACTGTCGCAAATGTTCGACACATGTTTTACATACAGTGTGTATCAGCCAAATGGAATAAATTCGATAATAAATAAATGGAGGCGTGTTCGGAAAAACGCTTGGACCCGTCGATTGGTATTTTTAGTTGCTCATTTTTTCCAATAAAAACTTTTTTATACAGGGTGTGTCCTGTAACAGTGGTCAATGCCAACTTTCTTATTTCAAATGCAACATCCCGGATATTATTTAATTTTTGGATTCTTTAGGAGATTCTAAACATATTTTATGTTCAATATCCTATACCTATCTTCAACTATTTCGGCAATATTAAGTGTTTTCAAATTTATTGCAAAAATTAGGATTAAAAAAATTAAATTATTTATTTCTTCATAATGTATAAACAAAAGTAAAAAGTTAATTTAGGAACTGTTGAATATGCTCGCCGCGAACGTCTTGGCAAATTTCTAATCTTAAATAGAAATTTCTTCTAACGTTATTTAGCATCTGAGGCGTGACCGATCTAATCGCAAGCGTTATTCGTCTTCTTAAGTCAGCTAAGTCGAGGGGTTTAGTTTTGTATACAACATTTTTAATATGTCCCCATAAGAAAAAGTCTAATGGCGCCAGATCAGGGGATCGCGCTGGCCATTCTATCGATCCTCGTCTCCCTATCCACCGATTTGGAAATATTCCGTTGAGGTACTGCCGGACATTAATTTGGTAACGGGGCAGTGCTCCATCTTGCTGAAACCGTATCATATGCGCTGGAACTTGTGAGTTTGCTGGATCCGGATACAAATTTGTCAAAGTTGGCACGACATTATTTTTGAGCAGTGCTAAATAATTATCGCCATTCAAATTGCCGTCAATGAAAAAGGGGCCTATGATATGATCCCTAACAATTCCTGCCCAAACATTAACCTTTTCAGGATATTGAGTATGTTCTTCGATCCAGTGAGGATTTTCCCTAGACCAATAGCGGCAATTTTGACGATTTACATGACCGTGAAGTGTAAAGGTGCACTCATCCGAAAACAAAACATGTTCTAATTGAATAACATTGTTATCTAACATAGCCATCATTTGTTCACAAAAATAAGTTCTCCTATCATAATCGTCTTCCATGAGCTCCTGAGTTGGTATCACTTTATAGGATGCATTTTATTTTCTTTTAATGTTCGAATAATCGACGAATGGCTAATATCGAACATTGTGGGCGGCTTGTCGACTAGAAATAT
>JAUTXW010002770.1:0-48755 GCA_030620095.1 Kuschelorhynchus macadamiae | reverse complement strand
CGTCATCTCTCCTTAGTTGTCAGACACGCTTTTATTTTAGAAACCTTACATACGTTGTTTAGAAATTATGAACTCACCCGGAATGCATGAAATAAATATCGGAAACCAAATAATTTTAAAAACTTGCTGTTACAATCCCACCTTAAAGGTTTTGCTACTGAAATTAACAATAATGGAAATTTTAACTATGCCATACATAAAAATAGTTTTTAGTTTTTTACTCGAAATCCTTACACCGCACGAAAAAAAGACATGGGATCAAATTTGGTCCAAACTGAGTGGGGATTTTAGGAATGATTTTTGTTTTCAGAAAAAGCAGTAGAGTACCATTTTTTCTTTAAGAATATTCAATAAAAAATCCCGTACGGACGCCACTGATGAAAAATTAAAAAATATTTCAAATCAAAAAATGCCTTTTGTTACTCCAAGGCTGTTTACCAAATTTAATAACAATATCTCAAGTAATAAAAAAGTTATGACTAAAAAACAATTTTTTTCTTAAAACTTTAACACCCTGTATTTCGAAAACGAAGCATTTGCCGATATATGTTTATATAGAAAATTAAGGCTTATTTTGAATGCAGAATGCGCTGTTAAAGCTTGGACACTGCAATTCGGGACAACCTGTACATTTCTTACACTTGTTATATTATTTTAAAATACTGAGAGGTAGAGTCCGCCACACGAAAGATTGGGACACTGTCACATGATCAACGTGCAGCGGAGACGAGGCCTGACGTACAGCAGCGGCTCGTTGAGCACAATAAATTAAATAACAATTAAATTGAAATTATAGAATATTACTAAAATTTAATGAAATACTTCATATGTTATATATACAGTTTGTCTAGTTTAGTTATACCAATATTGCTATCTTCAAAACGATAAAAGTTAGGAGGTGGTAAAATGAGAAGAAATATTTCATTTTCAGGTAACATTCTTGATCCATTTTTTATTATCAGTCATTACTTAAATCTGATAATCGTATGGGTTAAACCCCCATACTGGTGCCACTGTCATCACTTGCAGACCACTCTTCTTCTTCTTCACTCTGTTTATTTTTGCAAAAATTACCAAGCTTTTTAACGCTTGAAGTATATGTACGAAGATAAACTATATATACTTATATCAAGAAATAAACAGATAAATATTGAAAAAAAACCTGGTTGTGAGTAACAGTTGTCTAGACTGGCGGTTATAACCTCTCAATTTCCAAAGTACATCTATGGCGTCTCCTTATTTTAATAATAAAAAAACTTTCCCTGTAAAACCGTTTTCAATTTTAAGCACCTATAATAAAAGTTTAACTATGCTTTACAACTGTTAGGCATGCCCAATTTAATTTAATATCACGGATAGTTATAGAAAAGTTATTAAAGTCTGATTCACCATTTTCTTATAGTTTATGTCCGCGATTACCTTTATTGTGGCAGCCCCTGTTACAAAAACCAACCAATTTGCAAGAAGGGCTGACAGGGCTGGACCCTAATTATTGTCTAATTTTCTATGTTAGGTATTAATGTGTTTGGATAATTTTAAAATGAAGAAAACGACTGAACGATGTGTTACTTTGTTATCTATCACTTTGGTTTATTGCATTAATTTGTTATAAACGTAAACATATAGATAAATTGTAATAAATATAAAGATAAAGACATCGATCAGTCGTTTTCTTGATAATGTACTATCACAAAGTAACGGACGAACAACTCCATACAAATTTTAAAATGTTAGTGTATTCTAATGGGCATATACAAAAATCTTACTTGATTTAAAAATCAACAAAACATTAAGAACGAAACCAGTCTCCCCACCGGCCACGGCGCCGGCGTGTATAATAGTAAGTCTTTTTTTCTTAGAAATGAGTTCCAGGAGCTCTTTGTTCCTTCTACTCTGTACTGAATTATTTTTTTAATGAATTGAATACATTTCATACGAATATCGTATTTTTTAATGAGGATCTTCTTGTTGTTTTCAGTTTTGCACCATCTTGAATATGCACGTCAAAAAAATATAATATACAGTGAAACCTCTCAACAACGGACAGTAGCCGTGCCCCAGAAACTGTCCGTTGTATAGAGGCGTCCGGTCCGTTGTGGGGAGTGAACAAATTAAATACCAATGTAATTTTATTTAAAAAAATATTTTATTTTGTTTGTCTTAAACTAGTTAATTTATTTTTAATAATTTGAGAATCCATTTTAGACGCAACTTCTGAGATGTTTTCAACTAAAACCGAATCTCTAGATAACATACAAAATTTTCAATATCCCTTAACATTTTATATGCTTCCTTACTGTTTTTAATATTGGAAGAAATAATTTGTTCATCATCACTGTCAGATGAAATCTGACCGTTCTCACTATTTTGAAATTCACTGATGCACTCACGTACAGGGTTTTTTTTATATATTGCCACCCCCCTTATCTTTTTTATTTGACATTTTAGAAAAATGTGTCCCAAATAAAAGTTTAATGGTTTCAAATGAATTTTTATGAAAACATTTTTTTTCATATACAGGGTGTTACAGAAAGTCTGGGCGTGGTCCAAGTTTCTTATTTCAAATAGGTACCCCATTTTTTTATTGAATTTTCGGATTCTCCTGAGAATTTTACACATTTTTTATAAGGGATATTCTATACTTAAATCTAAAGCCTAAAGAGATATTGTTATTTTTTGAAAACTATTATGTAAAACAGGTAAACATTTTTCTGGTCGTAAACTGGTCATTGACGGTGACTGTTTTACTGTTTGGTAGACTTTCTGTCAATTTCTGGATAAAATGTCACATTTCCGATGAGGAAAAATCCGACAACCTTCGCATAGCTTATGAGAATAACGAAAATACACAGGCAACCAGAACAGAAATCACCATCTTCCAACGAATCGCCATCTAAACAAACATTTTTTGAAATATCAGACGTGGATTTTTTTCCTTCTACGGGGTATTCCAAAAACATCGAATTTTGGAAATATGCATATGAATCTAATTAAGGCAACACATGTTTTTAAAAAATATATGTATAATATTAACGAAAACAGAAAAGAATATTTTAAAAACTACACACAGCGTCAAAAAACTTGGACCCCTTCATAAGTCGCAATGCAAATAAGCTTTCCTCAAGACCGCGTATCTTCAGTAATAAATGAACCAACGAAGTGATTGAAAAATGATTATGTCAACGAATAGCGGGACTATCACTTTTAGTTAACTGAGCCATGATATTGTAATCAGCAAGCTAATAAGGAGAGTTTAATTTTTTTTAGCCAGACCTCCCATTTAATTTGCATTAGGTCCTGTGTTGAGAAACTTTTAAACACTCTGTAGAGCGTTCTAATTACAATAGAATATTTCATGTGGCTAAAAGTGGCAGCCCTGCTATTCGTTAACATACACTTTTTTTAATCACATGGTTGGATCATTTATTACTCAAGATACAAGGTCTTGAAACAGAGCATTTTTGCATTGCATCTTATGAAGGGGTCCAAGTTTTTTGACGCTGTGTTTATTGCAAAAAACTACATATTATCAAATAATTCAATAATGAAATGAAATATAAATATTATAATTGCTGAATATGTCCACCATTCATTTCAATACAATTTGTATAATCTGCTTCGATTTTATTAATCGCATTAATAATGAATTGTGCATGATTATTGTTTAAATCCTCAATGGCTTCAATTATTCTCCTTCTTAACACCTCTATATCTTCCGTGGGAGTTTCATATATTTTATTCTGCAAAAATCCCCACAGAAAAGAGTCAAGAGGTGTTAAGTCGGGACTATTGGGCGGCCACCGAATCGGTCCAGTCCGACCAATCCACGTTTCAAAATTTTGATTTAAAAAATTTAGGACCGCAAAAACATTGTGTGGTGGAGCTCCATCTTGTTGCCAAATAATTTGGTTGTATTGACGGAGGGGTAAGTCATCCAAAATAGGTTCCAGATCATTATTTAATAAATTTAGATATTTTTCTCCATTTAAAGATCCATCAATGAAAATCGGTCCAATAATTTTGTTGTGAAGGAGCCCGCACCACACATTTAAAGTTTTCCGACCTTGGGTTTTAATTTCACGCATGGCCCGAGGGTTTTCCGTTGCCCAAAATCTAACATTTTTCCGGTTGTGAATCCCGGCAGTACTAAAGGCGCATTCATCTGACCATAAAACTTTTTGAAAAATATTGTTATCTTCATCTTTCATCAGCAACATTTCCTGGCAAAACATGGTTCGTTGGTTTTTCTGATCTTCAGTTAATTTCTGGACGGGTAAAATTTTGTATGGGAAATATCCATGCTTTTTTAATGTCGAATAAATTTTGAAAATAGATTTATTAAAAAAAATTGATGCGTCTTTTAAGGCTGCATTTGGATTTTCTGAAAATAAATAGTATTTGCGTAAGTTACTTTATATCCTGTGGGTAATTTCTGTTAACCTACCTTGAAAAAATAATAAAATATTTAATTCCTCCTCCTCATTAATAACCGCAGTACGTTTTTTTCTTTTAACAGTCATTCGATTTCGAAAGCCAAGTTCAATATTTTTGAAAGTTTTTCGAGATGCATTATTATTATTCTTGTAGAAAATGCGAAGAATATCACATCTTTCTTCGTCAGTGTAATGTATCTTTTCAATGAATTGACAGAACGACAGATCACCGTCAATGACCAGTTTACGACCAGAAAAATGTTTACCTGTTTTACATAATAGTTTTCAAAAAATAACAATATCTCTTTAGGCTTTAGATTTAAGTATAGAATATCCCTTATAAAAAATGTGTAAAATTCTCAGGAGAATCCGAAAATTCAATAAAAAAATGGGGTACCTATTTGAAATAAGAAACTTGGACCACGCCCAGACTTTCTGTAACACCCTGTATATGAAAAAAAATGTTTTCATAAAAATTCATTTGAAACCATTAAACTTTTATTTGGGACACATTTTTCTAAAATGTCAAATAAAAAAGATAAGGGGGTGGCAATATATAAAAAAAAACCTGTACACTTATGTTAGGATTTTCAGTGAATAAACTTTCATCAATTTCTGAATATGAAGTTAATTCGGAAGAGCAGACATTGATGTTTCTACGTAATTTCGATAATGGCACGTCATCTTCACTATCGTAGTCAACGTTTTCCTCGAGAATTTCGTCGAATCCAGCTTTGCGGAAGCAGTTATTGATGGTCTTGGATTCGACTTTTTTCCATGCAGCAACAATCCAAATCAAGGCACAACATTTATGGATTTCTCCAATTGTTCGGTAGTTTCAGAATACTCCATGGAGGATAAAAGTCGCCTGATTAAAAAATTCTGTAGTGGTTTTTAAAATTTTAAATCAGTACCTCCAATGGCTGGCAATGTGATAAGAATAAGAATAATTTATTGTTCAACGATAAACATTTACAGAACAATCATAGCATTATGTTCATAGAACATGTAATACTACACTACCCTAAAATAAAATAACATAATCTAGTTTTAAAGCTAAATTAATCAAACCTGTCTCCAAATAGTTGAGCCAATTTTCTTTCAAATTTGAATTTAGGAGTACAAAATATATCTAATTGTGAACAATATGTATTAAATATGTTGCACATGTTATAAATTGGTGATTGCATTAAAACGTTAGTTCTAGCTTTATCACAATAAAACACACATTTCGGTCTAATATTTGCGGACCTAGGGACTCGTAATCTGATCAAATTAAGAATATCCCAATTATCAATTTCGTTATTTAACATATTATATAGGTGCATAATGAATGCAATATATCTGCGATTTTTTAAGTTGGTTACACTATAATAATTCAATAAAAATTCTCTTTGATGCCACAAATATTGACCTGTTTCTCTAAAATACTTGCATTTAAGGTACCTACTTTGAATACTCTCCAATTTATATTCATAATTCACATATAAAGGATTCCAAATTACGGAGGCATACTCAAGTTTGCTCCTTACTAACGCAAAATACAATATATCTAATGGCCGACACGATTCAAATATTTTTGTGTTTCTGCATATAAATCCTAGCACTTTAGCGGCGCTGCTAACTATATTATCTATATGCGTAGAAAAAGACAATTTCTCGTCAAACCATACTCCCAAATCTTTAATTTCGGTAACACGGCTAACACTATATGAGTCGATTTTATATTCATAATGTAATGGTAAACGAACTTTAAAGTAGGACACTACTTTACATTTTGAAACATTAAAGTTTAGATCATTCAATTTACACCAATAAGACACTGCGTCAAGGTCCTTTTGTAGCAAGGAGCAGTCAGAAAATGAGGATACAATTCGGAACAGCTTAAGGTCGTCAGCATATAGAAGTACCTCCGAATTCTTAACACATTCTACCACATCATTAAAATAAATTTAAAATAGAAGCGGCCCCAAGTTGCTTCCCTGTGGAACACCTGAATTATTACCAGATACATGGGAATTAAAATTATTAATATTTACGTACATTTCACGATCCTTTAAATACGTAGAAAATAAATTAATTAGGTTATCTGACAAACCATATAATCTAAGCTTTATAATTAGCTTGGAATGGCTTAAACGATCAAATGCCTTGCTTAGATCCGTGTAGACAGCATCAACCTGTTGTTTATTATTCATAGAATTGGTTAAATATTGACTCATATAAGTTAGGTTAGAGATTGTAGAGCGCAACGGAAAAAATCCGTGCTGTTGGCTAGACAGAACTAATTTTACATGATTAAATAAATTATTGTATATCAATGATTCAAATAGTTTGGCCGGAAAACTTAAGATGGAAATCGCTCTATAGTTTTCGATATTACTTTTATTGCCTGACTTGAAAATTGGACAAATTTTAGATTTGTTCCATATAGTTGGAAAAGTACCCGTATTTAAACTCAAATTAAAAATTGTTTTCAGTGGGGTTATGAGTTCCCCCCTACATGCTCTAAAGATATACCCTGGGATTTCATCAGGGCCCATTGAGTTGGATTTAATTTTTTTAGCAGTATTTATTATTTCGTTGTCGTCAATTGAGTTAAGTGAGAGCAAACTATTGATAAAATTTTTTCCTTGATAAAAATCCTCAAACAATGTCAAAAAGCTGTCAGAACTAGTAAATGTGGAGAGAAAAAACTCTGCAAAGCCATCCGCGATGTCTTTGCCACCCCTTAGCCATCGGTCGTTTAAGTTCATTAAACCAGGAATAGTGGAGTTGCCTTTTTTATAATTAACATATTTCCAAAAACTTTTAGGATTTATTCCAATGTCATTTTCACATTCCTTTAAATAAACAGAGTATGCAGATTTTATTTTTATGGCTACACTATCCCTTATACATTCATATTTTTGTTTATCTTTTAACTTATGATAATTTTTTTACAATTTAAGATAATGGTATTTACGTTTCAGATCTGAGATAAATTTCTCTGTTATACCACTTTGGGTACCTATTTGAATATTTGATTTTTGGAACAGCTTGATCCATTAATGACTTTATTAAATCATAAAATTTATCCACATAAACATTCACATCATATTCAAAGTGATGTCGTATTTGGCGGTAAAAAAATTATTTTAACAGTTTTTAACTCCAGTTTTGGATGAGATGCAGCAGTATCCAAAAATAAAAGTACATTTCCATATCCATTGCCATCCATGCTTTCTTGTTATAGTACCATTCGACTGGCAATTTTTCCACGCTTGATCCTTTAAAACAACGGGGGTTTTTACTTTTTCCAATCACCAGTGCATTTTCTTTTTCTCCATTCATAGCGGAGCAAAGTAGAATAGTGAGTATCTCCTTGGAAGCTTTCCCACCAGCACATGTTTCGCCTTTTAAAGAAAACGTTTTATTTGGCAAGGCGCGGAAAAAGAGTCCCGTTTCATCGGCGTTATAAATATCTCTCGGAGCGTAGTTTTTGATTATAGCACGTAATTTCGTCCGCGAATCAGTTACCTGAATCAAGTCTACAGCCGCTGCTTCGCCAAAGATGGATTTGAAAGAGATATTATGACGTTGACATAACTTCTCCAACCATCCATTTGATCCTTTAAAACCATCAACTTCTAGAATCTTCGCAATTTCTTGTGCTTTTTCCTTTATTATTGTACCCGATATTGGAATGTTTTTGGAGCATTCTTTACAAAACCAGTCGTAGACAATTTGGTCTATGGCAGCACCCTCCGTTTTCGCAAATTTCTTTTTCTCTTTCATGTTCCCAGTCTCGGCGAATCGCTTGTTAAGTGTCTCAAAATATCACTAATTTGAGATTTTCCTACACAGAATTTTTCGGCTAATACTCTAACACTAAGTTTCTTTTTTTCCGCGTACTGGATTATTTCAACTTTTTCTTGAAGGCTCTTGAAGAAAAAATTGATTGCACCAGAGTAACATCAAAAGATATTCTATTGATGAAGACTAGATTTTATAAAAATAAGGGGATCTATTTATTATGCAATTCAGGGCAATTTACCTACAAGCCAGATAACATAAATCTAAATATTGCCCATAATGTACAATAAAACTACCGGCATGAAATGTGGGTTATTACCTGAACATCTGTCCGTTCTGAGGAGGTGAAATTTACTGTTTTTATTAAAAATGTTCCAAATTTTGCTGTCCATGTCCGTTCAGCAGAGGTGTCCATTGTTCGGTGGTGTCCGTTAAGGGAGGTTTCACTGTATATATATATATATATATATATATATATATATATACCGGGTGTCAACGATATCGTTTTACACGATGCCATTCAATTGCTTTTTAGGTTAGGATTTTTTTATTTGGGTTAACGAAATATGGTATTAAGACACATATTTTTCATGAAAAAACAATTGAATATTACTGCCAGTTTTTCCGATATCAAAACCAAGTTAAGAATTTCAAATGGAACCCTGTATATTATTTTACATAGTTTGATAGAGCTTAGAATTACCTTTTCAATGACATATCACACGTTATATTTTTTTTCAAAATGGCGGACCAGGAAGCGCTTTTTCAAAATTCAATATGGCGGTCGTTTCCCGATACCGATGAAATTTTTGTTTAACAAATTATTAAAATATTAAACAAAATCGGGTTTTCAATGGATTTTAATCAAATTTAAAATCAAATTTTTAATTTATCACAAAATGGGATAAGTTTAATTTTTTCTGTAAAATGTGAACTTTTTCTTAAATTTTCTCAAAGATTTTAAATAGAAAGTTGTATTTATTAAATATTAGTATTAAAGTATATCTTATTAGCTACACGAAACCGCATAACAAGCCGTATTTTTGCTTTTTGTTTCAGAAAAAATTGACAAAACCTTGCCCATATACATTTTTCCTAATATATAACATGAAACAAACACACACATATTATTAATCAGAAAATCCTGGAATATTTTTATTGTGTATTGATAAGTAATTTTGTATTATTTTGACATTTTATGACTGTTGTCTTATTTTAGGAAAGCGAGAAAAAAATCACAAGTAGTATTAATTTTATTTTACCGGTAGATACGGTGCAGTAACATGAAAGATGACTTAACTACGATAAGTAGGCCTTAGAAACAATTGCATAGGGATGTCATTATAATTTTCATTAGATTTAACCAGAAACGTCAAAAGTACTGTTTTGTATCGACATTTCTGATAACTTTCGTTACATTTTTACACTGAGAAGTGGTTCTAGTTAGTTTTAAAAATAAATATTATGGTTTATTCAAGAGAACATCAAATTGACATGCTCCTTATTTATGGGGAATGTCGCAAAAATTCAAGGGACACAGAGAGATTATACCAGGAACGCTTTCCGAATCGTGACGCTCCTTCACATGCATATTATCCTTGGCTAGTACAACATTTAAAAAATGAAAATAATGGTGGTGTCCATGCTAATGGCAATGATGGTTTCGTAGTAAGCGAAGAAGTGGAAACAAACGTTTTAGCGTACATCGAGTATGACCGTACAGCTTCCCTTCGTGAATTAGGCAAACAGTGCAATACGTCCCATGAAAGCGCCAGAAAAATTTTAAAGAAACACGGGTTTAAATCGTTTAAGTATCAAATTCACCACCACCTATTTGAAAATGACTTCCAAAGACGACTTATTTATTGCAATTGGTTTTTAGATAATTATAGAATAAGTCCTGTGTTTCATCATAAGATTATTTTTTCGGACGAATCAAGGTTTACTAATCTAAGGATGTTTAATAGAAATAATTTTCGTTATTGGGCAAAGGAAAATCAAAGATTAGTAAGAGAAGGTGCCTTCCAGGAACGTTTTGGAGTTAATGTTTGGTTAGGCGTTGTAGGACTAAGCGTTATTGGTCCAATATTATTCCATCAGCCTTTAACTGGCGAGATGTATTTGGACTTTCTCGAAAATGAAATTGAACATTTTATAAATAATTTGCAGCAAAATGATGATTTAGTTTACCAACAAGATGGCGCCCCTGCTCATAATTCAAGAATTGTTGCAAATTACTTGAATGAACGATTTGGTGAGAACTGGTTGGGAACCAATGGACCAATTCGATGGCCAGCGAGGTCGCCTGACCTAACCCCGCTTGGTTTTTCTATATAGGGTCATCTGAAAGAAAAAGTGTATGCAACTCCTGTAATATCGTTGGAAATGTTAAAAAATAGAATAAGACGAGCCGTTGAGAGTATCTCAGAACAGCATTTACGAAACGTGCTCGCGGAAAATGTTGAGAGAGTTACACTATGCCAAGAACAAGGCGGACAGCGCATAGAACATTTAATTGAGTGACTTTTGTATTAATTGTGAAAGTTTGATTTTAAATTAGCATTAAACCCAATAAAAACCCCCATATTTGTTTATTATTTCTACCTATAATTCAAAAATATCTTCGGTGTTAGAAAATGGCCGCCATATTGAATTTTGAACAAAAGCTTCCTGGTCCTCCATTTCGAAAAAAAAATCAACTTGTGATTTGTCAATGTAAAGGGAATTCTAAGTTCTATCAAACTGTGTGAAAAAATATACAGGGTTCTTTTTAAACTTCTTGACTTAGGTCTAGGTATTTCCGGAAAAACCGAAAGCCTACCGGTAAAAAAAATTAATTGTGAATTTTTCTCGATTTCCTAAAATAAGACCGCAAAAATCATAAAATGTCAAAATAATACAAAATTGCTTATCAATAAAAAATATTCCGAAATTTACTGATTAATAATATGTGTGTGTGGGTGTGTGTGTTTCATGTTATGTATTACGAAAAATGTATATCGGCAGAGTTTCGTCAATTTTTTCTCAAACAAAAAGCAAAAATACGGTTTGTTATGCGGTTTTGTTTTTGTTTTTCTCAGTGTAAAAATGTAACGAAAGTTATCAGAAATGTCGATACAAAACAGTACTTTTGACGTTTCTGGTTAAATCTAATGAAAATTATAATGGCATTCCTATGCAATTGTTTCCAAGACCTACTTATCTTAGTTAAGTCATCTTTCATGTTACTGCACCGTATCTACTGGTAAAATAAAATTAATACTACTTGAGACTTTTTTCTCGCTTTCCTAAAATAAGACAACAGTCACAAAATGTCAAAATAATACAAAATTACTTATCAATAAACAATAAAAAATATTCCAGGATTTTCTGATTAATAATATGTGTGTGTTTGTTTCATGTTATGTATTAGGAAAAATGTGTATCGGCAAGGTTTTGTCAATTTTTTCTGAAACAAAAAGCAAAAATACGGCTTGTTATGCGGTTTCGTGTAGCTAATAAGATATACTTTAATACTAATATTTAATAAATACAACTTTCTATTTAAAATCTTTGAGAAAATTTAAGAAAAAGTTCACATTTTAAAGAAAAAATTAAACTTATCCCATTTTGGGATAAATTAAAAATTTGATTTTAAATTTGATTAAAATCCATTGAAAACCCAATTTTGTTTAATATTTTAATAATTTGTTAAACAAAATTTCATCGGTATCGGGAAACGACCGCCTTATTGATTTTGAAAAAGCGCTTCCTGGTCCGCCATTTTGAAAAAAAATATAACTTGTGATATGTCATTGAAAAGGTAATTCTAAGCTCTATCAAACTATGTAAAATAATATACAGGGTTCCATTTGAAATTCTTAACTTGGTTCTGATATCGGAAAAACTGGCACTAATATTCAATTGTTTTTTCATGAAAAATATGTGTCTTAATACCATATTTCGTTAACCCAAATATAAATATCCTAACCTAAAAAGCAAATGAATGGCATCGTGTAAAACGATATCGTTACATATATATATATATATATATATATATATATATATATATATATATATATATATATATATATATATATATATATATATATATATATATATATATATATATATATATATATATATATATATATATATATATATATATATATATATATATATAATATACAATATTCAGCGCATGGAAAAAATCGAAGATCAGAAAATCGTTTCCGTACGCTAGCCTGAAAAAGTCCATCATTTTACGATATTGCAAAGATAGATGAAAATAAGGTGTCTTTGGGGGAAATACCACATTTTTCTTACCTGAAGCGTATGGCTCTGATCAGCTTTCTTAACGTTTCAGCTGATACAGGAAAATTGAGTTGTCTATCCTTCATTTTTTGTAATATACCTAAAAGTACAATGTCTTTTATAAAAATGAAGGATCATAGTCAAAAGGAAGAAATTACTGACAATAATTAGAAACAGATCTATCTCATGGATGATTTTTGTCAAATATCTAAAGACAAAAAAGTTAAAACTGTTTGTTAAAATTACCTTTCACCTTAAGGGCTTTTTTGTCAAGAACATGAAAGTCGTAAATTATACATTTTATTTCCTTAGCTTCTCGGCAGCTAAATCGAATTTTCTTTCTTGACGCGTTGGAGTCAACAATCCTTCCATCCTGGCTTATCTTTTAAGTATTGTATTTTTGCTAATATTCCTAGCCGCCAAAATTCTTTCCCTATATCGTATGTAAAGTACTTTTTCTTTCACACCAATTTTTTTCGAAGCCATCGCTATAGTGACTACGAAATACAGGTAAAACGAATAAAGAGAGCAAAACACAGAACACGACCAAACAACTCATGAACATACTCTATAATAATAATAACGTGAATAAAGCCAAACATAAATCAACATGGTGCGCTACTGATAAACCTCATCGTCGGCCAATAGTAGTCGAGCAACGGGCAGGGCAAATTAAAATCGATCGCCACGTACTGTCACAATCTTTCCTGTGGTGCACTCTAGGTACATTGTTTTGAAGTAAGAACAAGTGAAAAAAAAAAGAAATATGCCCGCTGTGATAATACGTATTTTATATTTTTTCTTTTGTCGCACTTACTTGCAGTACACGTTTATTTACTTTGATCATTGCAGCTAAACATACACGATTTTATGAATGAGACAATACAAAATATAGGGTCTCCCCTGTTATTATGTCTATGTAGATACCCGTTTTTAAGTGTACTGATTCAAATGTTTTGCATCACTATTTAACAGTTTGCTCTTTTTAGGGATGATGAAAGCAATGTTAATGCCTGCGCATCATCTCTAGTAGGGCTTTCTGTAGAAGACACGTAGACTTAGGGTATTAAAAATAAATAAAATCTCTATAACTAAAGTTTGTATTTTGCTTTAGTGTCGAGAAACGGATACACGAAAGAAGAAGTGTAGGTTTCAAGGAAAGTCCCACCAAAAAGAAGAAAATGAAAAAGAAGAAACTTAGTATTTAAATTTCCCGATCATACAGTAGTGTATGAAAATTATTTATATTGTAGGCTGTAAATATACGAAGAAGTGTGTATTGATTAATTATCTCAGATTTCACAAATTAGTAGGACCTCAAAATGTTTGTGTTTTATTAAAATTTTAAAAAGGGTTTTTATGAAATATCTAGAAATTTTGAAAATAAGAGAAAATATCGACAGTTATAATGTGATTAAGTGATAATATTTTTTTTTAAATATACGTTAACATTTCTTTTAAAACATTTTTGTTTAATGAGTTTTTATATCAGTTTTGCTGAAAATTATCAAATGTATGTTCTAAATAAAATATGTATCACGAGTAGTATATGTTAAGATTATATGTATCAGTGGCGGCTCGTGACTATATTGAAGGGTGACGCTACATGAGGTTAATTTTGTTTAAATGTGAATAAATTTCCACGTCACCCATGAGGTATTATTCTGCGACGCGTTGACCTTTTTTTTTTAATGGAGGTCATCGCCAATAGCCCTACTAAACCATTAAAAACTAAAAAAATAAACTCTAAAATAAGTAAATAAAAAGTCAACAAAACAAGTAAAATATGTACACCTATCACTAAAATATAGCGGTGATTGCGATAATAAAAACATAATTTAGTTTATTAAAATTAAAATAAATAGTTGTATGAAATAAGATAAAAAAACTACTTTTTGTACATTAAATCTATATGTCTGTCTTTTAAGGTTGCAAATTTATCTATAATTTGGTCGTAAAAGTTTTGGTCTTCACTAAGTTCTGACAGTAATTCCTGCTCTATTGACATCATTGCTAAACCCGAAAGCCGTTCTTGTGTCATTGTGTTTCTTAGGTAGGTTTTGATCCGTTTAAGACATGAAAAATTTCGTTCGGCCGATACACTTGTTGCGGGAATAGTTAAAACTAAATTAAAAAGCTTATATGCTTCCGCAAAAATTGCTTTAAAATCTTTAAATAACAAAGCTAGACTTTTTTCGACATCTAAATTTGAAAATTGTTCATCCCTATACAATACAGAAAGCTCATTCTTTAATCTATCTCTATCAAAAATGTTTGGATAATTTTTTAATAAATTATTTAATAAGTCGTCTGGAAAGCATTTAACATATTCCGAATATTTTGTGCAATCGACTAAAGCAAAGAAATTTAAATTTTCAAACCGCGTCCCTAATTGAAGAATTATACAATCTATTATTTCGAAATATAATATTTTATATTTAGTAAAAATATCAAAGTCGCTAGAACATTGCCCTCGACGTGTGTTAGTTGGCAGAATAGTGGCTTTTTTAGCAATATTGAAAAGTTCTTTGAAATGGTCCTCGTTTCTAAATTCAATAATTCGTTGCTTGGCAAGGTTTATTTGCGAAATGCAGTAATTTATATCTAAATGCTTTAACTGTAATATTTGAAACAGTACATCAGTGCAACTAAAAATTTGTTTATAAATATGCGTTAAAAGGCAAAATTCGAAATCATTAAAATGCTTTAGAAATCCTTTTGCACCATTAATAGATTCTGTTCCAGAACTTAAGTCATTAATAATAGTTTCAAATACTAAAATTAAATTGTCCCATTCATTAGCCACTAAGTTTAAAATTTTTGACCGTGTATACCATCGCGTTTCTACAGCTCGCGGAATTCTTTTACCTACTATCTGATTAAACACAAAAGACCGTTTTGGTGATTGGTGGAAATAATTTGGTATTCCTAATAAAGTGGCAAAAAATATACGACTTTGGGTAATCAGTTTTGTTCCCTGTTGTAAAACTAGATTTAATCTGTGGGCGCAACAATGAGTAAACATAGCTAAAGGAGCAATATATCTAACTTTTGTTTGAAGCCCATTTATTTCACCTGCCATAACACTAGCCCCATCGTAACACTGCGCGACCAATTTATTTTTAAAGTCATAAGGCTCTAAGCTGTTTTGTATTAAATGAAAAAGGCTCTCTGCTGTTCTATTATCGCTAACGTCAAAAAATCCTAAAAATCTTTCTTTTAAAGATCCGTTGGTCACATACCTAACTGTTATCGAACACTGTGATTTTTCTGTTATATCGGTACTATCATCCGCAATTACGCCAAAAAAACAACAATCGGTGTCATTGATTTCTTTTTTTATATATTCTTGAATATAGTCATGTATGCAACCAATTAGTTCATTTTGTATAGTCTTAGATTGTCCCGTAAAAATATTCCTAAATTAACACAATGTTCAGTAAGTTCGGCATTTCTTTTTATTAAGCATGCAAATATTTCCTTAAAATTGCCACGGTTAAAAGAATCTGTTGTTTCATTATGACCTCGAAATGCCAAGTCCTGTTTAGCCAAAGTAATAGTAACATCAATTAAATAATTTAATAATAAACGGTTTTTTCGAACATTTTCATTATAAACAATTTTATTAAGACTTGCATTTTCTTGTAGTGCATCCGCAATAGTCGCCCTATTTTGCTCCAGTCTTGTAAGTGCTACCGAATTTTTAATATGCTCTCTTGAACTTTCATGTGATTTTACTGCTCGTGAAAAATTTTTTAAATCCGAATATCCGCCCCCTGAACTCCAATTATTTTTGACGCAACCTAATAAAATACAAGGCCAACAATATAAGCTTTCTTTATAAATACTTCCGCATAGCCACCTATAAGTTTCGTACCAAGATATTTGAAAAGTTCTTGAATATTTTTTACCTTGCCTCTTATCGTTAAATATTGCTAAAATTTTCGGCGTCGGACGGCTACCTAATATCTGTTTTCAGTTTCGCTTCTTCTTAAAAAAGGCGTTTCAATTAATGAAGCAATAATGTCGTGAATAGGATTCATTTCAAAAGCAAAAAGCAAATAAAAAAAATTGAACGGTCCAACTTACCAAAAAAAAACAAAAAAAAAAATTAATCACGCGTATTTATTCACCTTAAAAGAGAGAACGCCCTCAATCAGCGATTATCGCAATCTATTTCCTATTTCTTTCTCAGCCGCACGCACCACGTAAAAAGAAGCCGTTGGAATATTTCGGCTAGTCATGTGATTTAAATAACCAATAAAAGCATATCCAAGCTACAGATTTATCGATGCAAATGCATCGGTAATCGCCATCCCGCTCTGTCGTAATCAGTGACTACCGGCCGTTGATACTTTCCAAGCTAAAATTATTTCTCCTCATTCGAGAGCACTTTCTTTAGGAATGGGATTGCACGGTCGGTTTTTTGATGTCAGAATTTATTTTCTAAAATATTTATTATGGGATTATATTTTGTTTTTTTTTTAATGTTATTATGTTGTAAAACTGTTAAAAAGTATATTTCTAATTGGTAATAGATAAAAAGTTATATAAAAAAATTCTCTTTTCCTTTATTTTGGGAGTGAGGCGCGGCCTCAGAGGCCTACTCTGACGAGCCGCCACTGATATGTATGACGAAACGAAAACATTGGATGGGTAATTGTATTTTAGGTTTTTATTACCAACGAAATAAATACATTTTGAAACTATAATGTAAACAAACATATTCAACAATTTATCTAATTTTTGTGATATACTATAAATACATATTTGTTATACAGGGTGTCTCACTTGACTTGAGACCCAGATTTATCTTTTTAAAATATTTTCAACCCTGCGGTATTGCCGCTTCTTTCCAAAACCAGTGGCTATATCGCTATTTTAAATGGGACATTTGGATATTTTACAATTTTCAAATTCTGCATATATTTCTGAATATTTTCTCTGTATAACTTCCTATACCTATCTGTAGTCGTTTTTGAGATATTAATTATTTTATTCTTTTTTTAACGAAAACAGGACTCTCAAAAAATCTTGATATAGTCGAATGCGGTCTTATCGTGTGGGTCCAAAGGTCACCAACATTATGAATCAAATCAGAAAACACAGTGAATACCAAAATGTTGTGTGATTCTTTTATCGAGCTATTAAATCTCGATGGGCTATTTACAAATATACAGGGAGAAAGAAAATAGTTTTTTTTTTATTATATTATTAAGATAGCCACTTAATATTATTTTATATATTAAATGCCGAGGGATTAAATAAGAAAATTCGCTAAATATGTACTTGGTTAAAATTTTTTGGTTGGCAAAAGCAAAAATACACAAAATGGCAAGCGGCTTAAATAAAGTCGGAAGGCGGTTCGAATCAGTGGAACAATCAGGATATGTTCTGTTTATACAGCCACTTAATGAAAGTGAGATTTTTTCAGATCTTTACGTTTAAGGGTCCCTAGATGCCGGAAAACATGTTTTCTCAATTCCGTCTGTCTGTAGGTATGTCTGTCCGTCAGTCTGTCTGTTCGAGGCATAGCTAAAAAATACTTATCCGATTTCTTCAAATTTCAGTCTAAAATTAAGGACCATGCGTGCGAAAAATACAAGCTCTCTCTCTATATCTCTCTCTATATATATATCTATATATATATATATATATATATATATATATATATATATATATATATATATATATATATATATATATATATATATATACGAGCCCAGAATCATATCATTTGGCCCAGTCGAATTTTTTTAGTTTTACCTTATTTTGGAAGACTTTGCAAAACACAGGAATGAAATATATTGAATCCAAGTATTATTATTGTAATTTAGGACATTTTGGTAGAAATGTTTACTAAGAAAAATATTAGAAAACTAGAAATATGCTTATAAGACTAAATTACGTAAATTAACAACGAATCAATTCATTTGGCCCATGAGAAACGCAAAGCTCTTTATCATCATATCAGCCTTGAGTTAAATCAAAACAATTGCTAATCCTTGGATGTTGTTAGTAACACATCAATAGTTAGTTCTGTCAACTTAACTTTCAAAAAATGGTGCGGGGTAAAGCTTTGTCTAACGATTTACGTAAAGTTATCGTTAATTTGCACAATGCTGGTAATTCTTGTGGTCAAATTGCCAACCAACTGCTATTATCACGCTATACTGTACGAAATATCGTCAAATTATATAAAACGACAGGAGCAGTTCAGGAAAAGCCAAATTTGGGAAGGATTTCAAAAATTACACCCATTAATATGAGAAATTTAGGTCGTATTTTGAAACAAAACCGTCGTGCAAATTGTGGTGAATTGAGTCTAGAATGGAATAGAGCGACTGGTGAAGGTTTTTCAAGGTCAACCTGTCTCAGAGCTGTCAAACGATTGGGCTATAAATTCTACAAAGTAAGTTACGAACTATTTTTTTTTCTTACAGTCTCAATAGAGAAGAATTTTTAATTTACAGGCCAAAGAAAAACCGTTGTTAACTCTAAGACAAAAGAAAAATAGGCTAATATGGGCAAAAAGTCATCAGAACTGGTCACAAATGCAATGGAATAGTGTTATTTGGAGTGACGAATCAAGATTTGAAGTATGTGTTGGCGATTACCGAAGTAGGGTATTGAGGACCAAAAATGAAGCATATCATCCAGACTGTTTGCGCAGAAAAGTGAAATTTCCGGCCTCTGTGATGATTTGGGGATGCATGTCGGCCTAAGGGGTTGGAAGGTTACACTTCGTAGAAGGCACTGTAAATGCGGTTAGGTACATTGGTATCCTGAGAGGCAGTTTAATGCCCTCCATTGAGATATTGAAAACAGTAGAAAACGGGTACATATTCCAACAAGATGGTGCTGCATGCCATACGGCTAAAACAGTGAAGGAATGGATGTTGCAAAATAACATTCCGATTTTGGATTGGGTATCCAGTAGCCCTGACCTGTCGCCAATCGAAACCCTTTGGCATATTATAAAAAAAAAATTACGTTCAACACCTGCCAGAACAGTTCCTGAATTAAAAGAGAGGTTAACACAAATTTGGAACTCATTTACTGCTGACGACTGCAAAAAGTTAATAGATACCATGCCAAAGCGAATCGAAGCAGTTCTGAAGCAAAAAGGAGATGTTACACAGTGGTAGATTCACTGACACTCTAATATCATTATTGGGCCAAATGAAATGATTCGTTGTTATTTTACTTAATTTAGTGTTCTAAGCATAGTTTTAATATTATAATAATAATTTTAGTAAAACGTGTTAACAAAATAGCCTAAATTGAAATAATATTACTCTGAACCAATAATTGTGTTTATTGTGCTCACCAATGTCTTCCAAAATGAAGTAAAAAATAAAAAATTAACTGGGCCAAACGATATGATTCTGGGCTCGTATATATATATATATATATATATATATATATATATATATATATATATATATATATATATATATATATATATATATATATATATATATATATTCGTTAGCCCGAGTTTCTGGTAAAGCGATTTTTATATATCAAATTTTGTCTTATAATTAATAAAAAAAATTACTTATTTTAAACACGCTTTAAAATTGAAACAAGTATTCTATAATTATTTATTTATTGCCTATAAAATTACAAATGTACTAAAAAAGTAAACAAAAAAATGGTTTCAAATCTAATAAATAATTTTTAAATTAAAATTCACTGGCTAATATCCAGGAGCCAGGAATGTACAGAAAAAACTTGTGCATGAAAAAATAATTTACTTCCGAAGAAGATTAAGAAGTGTACACGAAAAAATCCATATGCAAAAGACTTAAGTTACAATGCAAAAATTCATAATGCAATTTATGATTTATACACGTCAAAGACTAATATGAACAACCGAAGGAATCTCCATTTCGCGGTCTTTGTCCGTCGAATTATGCTTACCTCTATACCAGCCTATCTTAGGGAAAAACTTATAGTAAGAAGTAGTATTCACGAACGAATTACTAGATATAGAGAGCTTTTGCTTATTCCTAGGCACGTGACTGCCCTTTTTCGGAGGGGGTTTGCATATCAGGCTGCTCACGTCTTTAATAAATTATCAGACCATTTTAAAAACATCTTCAATGTCGAATTATTTAAAAGAAAATATAAAGCATTTTTGCTAAATCAACAGTAATACCAACAATTGTTTGTGTGGTTATTGCTGGTTGGGTTTTATTCTCACTTACACTGGATTTGTGGGTCGTTTGTTGTTTCCTTTCCTCTCGTTTTATTTGTAGGTTTAGTTATGTATAACATATGTTTCAATTACTTAGCGTTTTGTCTTCGATTGTGACACTTATTTTTATCTCAATGTATTTTGTTATCATTAAGTATATATTAGTGGCACTGTATTAAGGGTTAAGTGTAAGAATAGCCCTGGGCTAAACTTCGCCTTCAGTGCTGCTGCCTATTAATTAAATTTACTTTATTTATTATAAAATTATATTGTACACAATTTTTTTTTTTTTGTTGTTTCTCTAATAAAGACGTTTATTATTATTATTATTATTATTAATATAATCCTTCAGAAACTTTTTAATATTATAGACTAAAAAATATCGTCATCACTTAAAAAGTCCTCATCTTCTGAGTCGTCCTCAAATGGCGCAATTATCATTGGTGTTATTTCGACATCTAAAACTCGTTCTCGATTCCACGAATCCTATATTAATTTCTCCGTATGTTCCACAGATTTCTTCCAGTACTCCGGCGTAATATAATTTAATGAATCTTGCTAAACCATTTGCACTTCATTTGTTGTAAGACCATCGTTCACGTGTTTTTCGTAATATGATTTTGCCCCAGCCCATAAAACCTCGTCGTAAAACTTCATGTCCATTTTCCCGTAATATTTGATCTACGGCATATATTATTGTTTTTTTTTAATAGATTTTGCTATTTAAAGAAGTTCTAGTTTCAGCATATTGGGTAAAGGATTTTGTTTTTGTTTTATTAGCCAGTCATAAATATCACTTTTCTTCCAGGATGAAGTAAGTTGTTTATTTAAGATTCTTGAATGATAAGATGCATTGTCCAGAATGATTAAAGATAGGGCATCTAAATTTGGAATCGGTTTTTCTTTTAACCACTTTTCAAACAGTTCACAGTTCATATTATCATGGTAGTCCATACTTTTGGATGTTGAAGAAAACGGTAAACTTGCACCTGGGAGAAATCCTGTTGAAGAACGTGCATGCAAAATGATGAACTGTTTTCCCATCCCACATCCCTTTTTTCTCTTGACACTTTTTACAGACTCGTCCTGCCAAGATTTCGAACCACTTCTATTAGAAAATATCCAAGTCTCGTCTAAAAATACCGCTTTTCTGAATTTTGAATTAACATTGTCCGTATATTTCTTTAAAAACTGGATACGCTGACTTGCTATATGCGGCAACTCGCATAAAAATCTTCGATTACAGTTCTTTTTATATCGACAACCCAACATTTTTATTAATTTTGACAACGATTTTAGTCCAATTTCCAATATGCCTCGATTTTTAAAGCGTCTTTTAAAACTTGAAGGGTTATATTAGTTTTTGATGTGTATAAATCGTAAATTGCATAACGATCATCCATTTTTACATTGTCACTTAAGTCTTCTGTCTTTGGCTTGTTTCGTGTACATTTCTTAATCTTCTTCGGTAGTAAATTATGCCTTTTTTCATGCACAATTTTCTGTACAGTCCTTATACCGATTCACAGAGCTTTTGCTACTGTCTCCTGGATATTGGCCGATGAATTTTCACTTTCGTAGTTATTTATTAGATTTAATACCATTTTTTTTCGCTTGTAGATGTAAAAAACCTTAAATTTGTTTTCTATTACTCGTTTTGTCACTGACTTGTCAATCTGACTTTGAAGTGACATCGCTCAAAGATTTTTGCAACTGCTGGTATTTATATGTTTATCTTCTTTTTTCATATGAAAATATCATCATAGGTCTATCCAATTCATCTTCCGGATTTTATGCGGAGGATATGATCACACGTAATAAATAAAAAACAATCTTAAAAAGTTTGTCGTTGATAAATCGTATGACCCGGACGATAACACTGCTTTTGACTATATCTATCGATCGAATACAATTTTATTTTACTTAAAGCATTTGTACAACTGCTATATGTCTATAAAATCTAAAGATAAATTACTGAGTTTCTTATTTTTGCTTAAATGGTATTTTTTATATTATGTATCGAAACATTCCGTGGTCAGACTAGTCCACATGTTGAGATACGTAATTCTCCTAAATATGTGTTTCAATTTAAAGTTAGATATTACTATTGAGTTGCGAAAAGGCCAAAGAAGAGATTTGTTTATTACTGCCGTCCAATACCATACAGGTCTACTCCACATTTCCGCTGCATTTAATAGAAATGAAAATCATGTGAGTTTGTTCGTCAATACACCCCTAATGGTAAAAACTTGTGGGTCAGTTGTGTAGCCAAGGCCATCTATAATGAACACTGAAAGTAATCTTTTTGTATAAAATAAGCATTTTATACAAAATGTCTGGGTTATTTATCTAATTATTTAAGGTGGCTGTTGCAAAATTAAATATTACGTTAATTGATCTACGTATTGTGCAATAATTAGAAGTAATTAGTTATATTGAATCAATCAACTAATGGTATCTTTTACTACGTGTTTTGGCATAGTAATAATAATTATTATTTGAGAGTAATAAAAGAAAAACAAACTTGAAAGTTTGTCGTTGGTAAATTGTATGACCCGCACGATAACACTGCTTTTAACTATATCTCCATTCTCTAAAATAATTTTAAGCTGAAGTTTGGGTTACAAGTCAACATTGCCTTTAGGTATTTTATTTTTTGGTCCAGAAATAAATGTTTGTGGGTAACTTTATAAAATGTCCGAAAATCGATTTTTAATAGCACAATACTAATTTAGAAAGTCGATAAATGTAGTTTTCAATTGTGTCTACTTTGCCTATACCTGATTCATCAAGTTAAAACTGCGATGCGATCATCAACGAAAATATCGCTCATCTTTAAGATCTTGTGGGTATATTGGCTGTTACAAAGAGTCCTTTAAGTACTTTGTGTCACTTTAAAAGATATTAATAAACGAAAAGCATAATTTTATAACTCTACATAAAACTAGTGGAAAAACCGCGTTGCTGGGGACATAGATCAATTAAATTGTACCAGAAGGTAGTGAAGGGACGTACTCCTTTGTCTTTTTAGTACCAAGAGTCTAATGCCGACAGGCTTCAATTTTCGCGACACTAAAATATTTTACTAAACTATTACTAATATTTAACAAAACCTGCGGCGGATTTAGAAGTGTGTTGAGAGGGGCGCAGATATTTGTTGAGGGAGGGAGGTGCAGATTTAAACAATAGGTATGTATACATTATTTTATTAAGAAAATATGTATATTAAAGCATATGCTACAAATGCTTCTATATGTTAAGGTTGCATATGACCATAACGAAATGGCGAAGAAGGTATAAAAATTAATAACCAAGGGAATGCGCGCCCCTCCCCTCTAAATCCGCGCTAGAACAAAAATCTAATGCCGTCTGGTTTCGGTTTCTCGGGACACAAGAAACTGCATTGCTGAAATATTTTTTTAAACTGAATTGTATGAAAAAGTGATCGAGGTACTATTTTAAGTCATTTAGCTATTAAAGATTTGAATTTCCCAAGATACTTTAAAAGGTTTTAATAAATGAAAAGCATAATTATACATCTACACATTCAAAGTAGTGAAAAACCTCGTTGCTGAGGACATAGATCAACTAAATTGTGCCAAAAAGGTAGTAAAGATACTTTAAGTCTTTTCGCTAATAAAAACCATACGTTAATATATCTACAATCAACCTAGGGAAAAACCACGTTGCTGGGCGCATAGATCAACTAAGTTATACAGCCTTCTCGCTACCAAAAGTCTAATGTAATGCCGATGGGTTCCATTTTTCGGGATATTTTAAATATATAAAAAAAATGTAAACCATAATTTTAGACCTCGACATACAAACTATTTAAACATCGCGATCAACTAAATTGTACCAGAAGGCAGAAAAGGTACTATCCTAGGTCTTTTCGGTAACAAAAGTCTAATGCCGACACGTTTTGATTTTTCAAGACACTTTTTTCTAACACAGGCCAGCTCATTATTTTCACAATGGAAATACCCTACCAATAATAAAAAAAATATTCGGAAAGCCCTTAATACCTACCATTTTTTAATAGCCTAATTAGAACCATTTATATTGGCAGGTAAACAAATTTTATTGTGGGGCGGCTAAAATGGGTCCATTTTACAACGGAAAAATTACCTAGACTGGGTTGTTTACAACATTAGACATAAAATAAACGTTATACATCACTCTTCTGTTGAATTTCGAAATGAGTGGTTCTCTGTGTATCGATAAGCAAGTGTATGTGAAGACGAGAATGTCGAGTCAAACGCGCCGAAGTTGCAAAATTTCTCCTGACAAATTTTGCTATATTTGTGGAGAATTTCTGGTGAAATTACAAGCCAGGCCATTTTCCGAAAATGTAAAAAAAGCCTGCTTTAAATAATTTGGTGTGTTAATTGGGGATCAAGATAAGCGGTGGACTCCCCATGTATGTTGTGTTAGGTGTAGTGTATCATTGGTGCAGTGGATGAAGGGAAAGAGAAAAAGTATACCTTTTGCAGTTCCAGTGGTATGGCGAGAACCCGCCGATCATTCTGACTATTGTTATTTTTGCTTGACAAAGACTGAAGGTTATTCCAAAAAGGGAAAGCACAATATAGAATATCCAAATTTGCAATCTGCCATACGACTTGTTCCTCATAATGCAAATTTGCCATTGCCGATTGCGCCTTTATATTGGCAAGCTATTGATTTAGGAGATAATGGAGATAACGCATCATCAGGCAGCTTAGAAGAATGGTGCACCGATCCTACTTTTGTCACAGGTCCCAGTTCCGGCGAGCCACATTTGATTGTTCAAAGTGAATTAAATGATTTAGTCCGTGATTTGGGGTTATCCAAGCAACAGTCAGAACTTCTGGGTTCCCGTCTTAAGGAATGGAACTTATTGGCCAAAGAAACAAAAATTACGAATTTCAGAAAAAGAAATGCTATGTTTTCTGAATTCTACAGTATGGAAAATTGGTTGTGCACGTGTACTGATATAGACAGTTTAATGCAGGAATATTGAACATTCTCCCTGTGAGTGGCGCTTATTCATAGACTCATCTAAATATAGCTTAAAAGCTGTGTTATTGCATAATGGAAATTTAAAACCCTCTATACCAGTTGCCCATTCAGTTGCAACGAGAGAAAATTATGCGCACGATTTTGGATAAAATAAACTACAATACGTATAAATGGCAGATATGTGGGGACTTTTTATTAACTAGCGATTTTAGTGAGACTTCAGGGAAGATTTACAAAATGTTGCTGTTTTCTTTGTTTATGGGACAGCATTATGTAACAAAAATTTGGCCAGAAAGAAGCGAATTTTAACCTGGATCTCAAAATGTTAAATTTATACCTCTTGTTGATCCCAAAAATGTCCTTTTGCCTCCTCTTCACATTAAACTTGGGCTGATGAAAAACTTTGTATAGGCTTTGAATAAAGATGGTGATGGATTTAAATACCTAAGACAAGTCTTTCCTCAGTTAAGTGATGCCAAATTAAAAGAAGGCATTTTTATTGGGCCACAAATCAGAAAATTGCTGGACGATGTTTTCCGGAAAAGCTTACCAGGCAGGAACTCAGAGCACGGAATTCATTTGTTAATGTAGTAAGAGGATTTTTAGACAACAATATGGATGAAAATTATGAACAATTGGTTAATGAACTCTTAAATGCCTATAAAGCGCTTGGTGCCAGAATGTCATTAACGATTCAGTTCCTCCATTCCCATCTGTCATTTTTTCCTAAAAATTTGGGAGCTGTTAGTGACGAGCAGGGTGAAAGGTTTCACCAAGATATCAGAACAATGGAAATTCGGTACCAAGCACGATGGGATCCAGCCATGATGGGTGACTACTGTTGGAGTTGGAGAAGATAGGACACGTCATAAACGGAATAAATAAAGTTTAATTAGTGTTTTAAGTTAATATTTTTCTCGTTTACTTTTCTCTTAGCTGTATGGTATGTTTAAGAGGCGAAAACTGTAAACATAGTCAATAAACAGGGTTAAGAATTATCTGGAATCATTTTTTCTATAGATATTAAGTATCATAACATTCGATATGGTTCTACAACTCTAACAAGAAAACCCTACGTGCTACAACTTTCTATATGTCATTTTCGTATTTGGATAGGTTCATTCTATTAGATTATGCTATTCTGATTGGTGCTACAAGAAAAAAAATTTTTTTTGTCAACCAGTGAATTTTTCATCCTACTACCTTAAGTATACTCGCTAACAAAAATCTAATGCCGACAGGTTTCGATTTTTTGGGACATTTTAAAAGAAGTTAATAAACCATATGCATATTTAATATATCAACATTGCGTTGCTGAGCGCCTAGATCAACTAAATTTTTTTAGTGGGTAGTGCAGGTACTATCCTAAGTCTTTTCGGTAACAAAAGTCTAATGCCTACAGTTCTCGGTTTTTCGGGACACCTTAAAGTATGAAAAAAATTAAAAGCATAAATAAAGTCCTAACATTTAAACTAGTAAGAAACCGCATTGCTGCAGAATTTTTTAAATCCAAATAGTACTATTTTCAGTCATTCAGCTATTAATAGTTTGGATTTCCCAAGACACTTTAAAACATAGAACCGAATCTTTCATTTCTTGAAATATAATTTGAATTTGGATTTCACGGCTTTGCAGTGGCGGCTCGTGAGTATATTGAAGGGTGAGGCTACATGAGGTTAATTTTGTTTAAATGTGAATAAATTTCCACGTCACCCATGAGGTATTATTCTGCGACGCGTTGACCTTTTTTTTTAATGGAGGTCATCGCCAATAGCCCTACTAAACCATTAAAAACTAAAAAAATAAACTCTAAAAAAAGTAAACAAAACAAGTAAAATATGTACACCTATCACTAAAATATAGCGGTGATTGCGATAATAAAAACATAATTTAGTTTATTAAAACTAAATTATGTTTATTAAGTTAAAAAAACTACTTTTTGTACATTATATCTATACGTCTGTCTTTTAAGGTTGCAAATTTATCTATAATTTGGTCGTAAAAGTTTTGGTCTTCACTAAGTTCTGACAGTAATTCCTGCTCTATTGACATCATTGCTAAACCCGAAAGCCGTTCTTGTGTCATTGTGTTTCTTAAGTAGGTTTTGATCCGTTTAAGACATGAAAAATTTCGTTCGGCCGATACACTTGTTGCGGGAATGTTAAAACTAAATTAAAAAGCGTATATGCTTCCGCAAAAATTGCTTTAAAATTTTTAAATAACAAAGCTAGACTTTTTTCGACATCTAAATTTGAAAATTGTTCATCCCTATACAATACAGAAAGCTCATTCTTTAATCTATCTCTGTCAAAAATGTTTGGATAATTTTTTAATAAATTATTTAATAAGTCGTCTGGAAAGCATTTAACATATTCCGAATATTTTCTGCAATCGACTAAAGCAAAGAAATTTAAATTTTCAAACCGCGTCCCTAATTGAAGAATTATACAATCTATTATTTCGAAATATAATATTTTATATTTAGTAAAAATATCAAAGTCGCTAGAACATTGCCCTCGACGTGTGTTAGTTGGCAGAATAGTGGCTTTTTTAGCAATATTGAAAAGTTCTTTGAAATGGGCCTCGTTTCTAAATTCAATAATTCGTTGCTTGGCAAGGTTTATTTGCGAAATGCAGTAATTTATATCTAAATGCTTTAACTGTAATATTTGAAACAGTACATCAGTGCAACTAAAAATTTGTTTATAAATATGCGTTAAAAGGCAAAATTCGAAATCATTAAAATGCTTTAGAAATCCTTTTGCACCATTAATAGATTCTGTTCCAGAACTTAAGTCATTAATAATAGTTTCAAATACTATAATTAAATTGTCCCATTCATTAGCCACTAAGTTTAAAATTTTAGACCGTGTATACCATCGCGTTTCTACAGCTCGCGGAATTCTTTTACCTACTATCTGATTAAGCACAAAAGACCGTTTTAATGATTGGTGAAAATAATTTGGTATTCCTAATAAAGTGGCAAAAAATATACGACTTTGAGTAATCAGTTTTGTTCCCTGTTGTAAAACTAGATTTAATCTGTGGGCGCAACAATGAGTAAACATAGCTAAAGGAGCAATAGATCTAACTTTTGTTTGAAGCTCATTTATTTCACCTGCCATAACACTAGCCCCATCGTAACAATTAGTTCATTTTGTATAGTCTTAGATTGTCCCGTAAAAATATTACTAAATTTAGCACAATGTTCAGTAAGTTCGGCATTTCTTTTTATTAAGCATGCAAATATTTCCTTAAAATTGCCACGGTTAAAAGAATCTGTTGTTTCATTATGACCTCGAAATGCCAAGTCCTGTTTACCCAAAGTAATAGTAACATCAATTAAATAATTTAATAATAAACGGTTTTTTCGAACATTTTCATTATAAACAATTTTATTAAGACTTGCATTTTCTTGTAGTGCATCCGCAATAGTCGCCCTATTTTGCTCCAGTCTTGTAAGTGCTACCGAATTTTTAATATGCTCTCTTGAACTTTCATGCGATTTTACTGCTCGTGAAAAATTTTTTAAATCCGAATATCCGCCCCCTGAACTCCAATTATTTTTGACGCAACCTAATAAAATACAAGGCCAACAATATAAGCTTTCTTTATAAATACTTCCGCATAGCCACCTATAAGTTTCGTACCAAGATATTTGAAAAGTTCTTGAATATTTTTTACCTTGCCTCTTATCGTTAAATATTGCTAAAATTTTCGGCGTCGGACGGCTACCTAATATCTGTTTCTTTTCAGTTTCGCTTCTTCTTAAAAAAGGCGTTTCAATTAATGAAGCAATAATGTCGTGAATAGGATTCATTTCAAAAGCAAAAAGTAAATACAAAAAATGGAACGGTCCAACTTACCAAAACAAAACAAAAACTTACTCACGCGTATTTATTCACCTTAAAAGACAGAACGCCCTCAATCAGCGATTATCGCAATCTATTTCCTATTTCTTTCTCAGCCGCACGCACCACGTAAAAAGAAACCGTTGGAATATTTCGCTAGTCATGTGATTTAAATAACCAATAAAAGCATATCCAAGCTACAGATTTATCGCCTCAAGAATGCAATAGAAAACGCGTGCATCGGCAATCGCCATCCCGCTCTGTCGTAATCAGGTGACTGGCCGGCATCGGCACCGGCCGTTGATAAATAGGTCAGAAGTCGAAACTTTCCAAGCTAAAATTATTTTGCCTCATTCGAGAGCACTTTCTTTAGGAATGGGTTTGCACCGGATTGCACGGTCGGTTTTTTGATGTGGTCAGAATTTATTTTCTAAAATATTTATTATGGGATTATATTTTGTTTTTTTTTTTAATGTTATTATGTTGTAAAACTGTTAAAAAGTATATTTCTAATTGGTAATAGATAAAAAGTTATATAAAAAAATTCTCTTTTCCTTTATTTTGGGGGTGAGGCGCGGCCTCAGAGGCCTACCCTGACGAGCCGCCACTGCGGCTTTGGTTAATTAAGAAATCATCATTCTTGATATTAGACCATATCAAACTGGAATTACTATCCGACGTTTCGTCTTCGATTGCACTAGGCATCTTCAAGGATCTTTACTTCACGAGATAAGTCAACTAAATTGTACCAGAAGTTAATAAACGTACTACTTTAAGTATTTACGCTAACAAAAGTCTAATGCTTACAGATTTCAATTTTTCGTGATACTTGAAAAGACGTAAATAATTGAAAAGCATAATTTAACATATCCACAATCAACCTAGTGAAAAACCGCATTGCTGGGCGCATAGATTAACTACCTTACACTAGAGGGTAGCGAAAGAACTATTTGACTTTTCGGTAACAAAAGTGTAACGCCGACAGGTTTTGTTTTTTCGGGACACTTTAGAGAAATTGCGTTGTTAAAGGTATTTTTTAATAAAATTGTACCAAGAAGTAGTCGAGGTACTATTTTAAGTCATTTAACTATTAAAGATAAAATGCCCGAAAAATCGAAACCTGTCGGCATTAGATTTTTGATACCGAAAATACTTAGTACTTTAACTACCTTCCGGAACAATTTAGTTGATCTATGGCCTTAGCAATTCGGTTTTTTACTAGTCTGAATCTGGAGATATAAAATAATCGAAAAATCGAAACCTATCGGCATTAGATTTTTGTTACAAAAAAAACATAAATTAGTACGTTCACTACACCCTGGTAGAATTTAGTTGAAATGTCCACAGCAACGCGGTGTTTCAGTTTGAATGTGGTGTTCTAAAATTATGCGCTTCATTTATTAACATCAAAAGTGCCCCGGAAAATCGAAACCTGTCGGCATTAGGCCTTTGTTACCAAAAGGTGTTAAGGAAGTACGATCATAACCTTCTGGGGTAATTTGGTTGATCTATGCCCGCACAATGCGATTTTGCAGTAATTTGAATGTAGAGATGTAAAACAATTGGAAAATCCATACTTGCCGACATTTTATCTATAGCTAAATGATATAAAATAGTAGCTGGACCTTTTTTGGAACCATTTAACTCCTTTAGCAATTCAATTTCTGAGTAGTTTGAATTTTAGGATTAAAAATTATGCTTTTCATTTCTTCATATTTCTAAATTGTCCCGAAAAATCGAAACCAATCGGCATTAGACTTTTGTTATCAAAAAGACTTTAACCTCTAGTACAATTTAGTTGCTACCAGTAACGCGATTTTTAACTAGTTTGAATGTGGAGATCTCAAATTATGATTTTCATTTATTAACATTTTTAAAAGTGTCACCGAAAATCAAAACTTGTCTGTATTGAACTTAAAGTAGTAACTGCCTTCTGGTACAATTTAGTTGATCTATGTCCATAGCAAAACGGCGTTTCACTAGTTTAAATGTGGAGATCTAAAACTAGGCTTTTCATTTTTTCATATATTTAAAGTATCCCGAAAGATCGAAACCTGTCGGCATTAGACGTTACCAAAAAGACTTAAGACAATACCTTCTGGTGAAATGTGTAATGTATGCTCCCCAGCAACACGGTTTTGCACCACTCTAAATGTGGAGAAGTAAAATTATGCTTTTCATTTATTAACATTTTTTAAAGTGTCTTGGCAAATCTACACCCGAAGGCATTTTACCTTTAATAGCTCAATAACTTAAAATAGTATTTCGACCACTTCTTGGTACAGTTTAGTTAAAAAAATTCCTTCAACAGTGCAGTTTCTTAATGGTTCAAATGCTAGGATGAAAAATTATGCTTTTCATTTTTTTCATATATTTAGACAATTTAGTGTCCCGAAAAACCGAAATGTGTCGGCATTAGACTTTTGTTAACGAAAAGACGAGATAGTACCTTTAATACCCTTTGAAATAGTTTAGTTGATCTATGTCCCAGCAACGCGGTGTTTCACTAGTTTGAACGTGGAGATCTAAAATTATGCTTTTCATACATTTAAATATAAAACTTGTCGGCATTAGACTCTTGGTACCAAAAAGACTTAAGGTAGTATTCTTTACTACCTTCTGGTACAATTTAATTGATCCATGCACCCATCAACCCGGTTTTTCTACTAGTTTGAACATGGAGATGTAAAATTACGTTTTTCGTTTATTATCTTCTTTTAAAGTGTCCTGAAAAATCTAAGCTTGTCAGAATTTTACTTTTAGCAGCTAAAATATTTAAAATTGTATCATGTAATTCCAATTAGTTGGAATTTAGTAAATATCCGTCTTATTCATCGTTCAATCATATAATTAGATTCTCACAAAGTGTTTATACTTTGGAATAGCCAATATACAGACAGAATCTTAACCGTCAGCGATATATTAACGATCCCATCGCATTTTCATAAGGCACCCACTAACACTGCGCGAGACGATCAGTGCGTTGCGGGAATAGCGTTTCTAATATTACTATTGTTTCTTTATTACACTGTACAAAATCTGTAGTTTTCAATAATTTCAGTAATAGCGGACCCTGAAAAGAATTGGTGGGCCAAAAGTATGAAGACCATTCGACTAGGTGGGCCGCAAAACCTTGCTTTAAAGAAGACAAACTACTGAAAGTCTTGAGAAAAAGTACTATTATAGGACAAGTCTGGTTATTACGTTTTCAATAAAAAGGACATTACAAAAACCTACAAACATTAAATTCTTTTGCCAGATATTTGACATCTTTTGTCTTTAATTAAAACAACTTTTAAAACTGCGTCCAAGTGTGCGTCCGTCAATCGCGATCTTGCGGGAGATTTATTTCCTTTCATCAAAGAAAATAGTTGTTCAAACTTATAGGTACTTCCAAACATTGACAGGATTTTACAGGCAAATTTTCTCATTTCTTGGTATTGAACAGGCAAGTACTTATAAACTTCGAATGTACCAACACTATCAAATTTTTGTTTAAAATGGGTCTGACACTGAATCTCAATTACTTCCATTTTCCAGTGAGGGGGAACTTTATCAATATTGATAGTGAAAAGATCAGTAAATAGAGAAAAATTATTTTCTTGAGTCTTAAAATCCTGAAAACGCTTCTCAGATTCTGCCAGAAGGCTTCTCATTTTCTCTGAATATATTTTGTATGATATGTGACAGATTATCCTCTGCTAACTGTTTTTCTCACATCATCTTACACTTGAAAGCTTTCACATGATCATGCATATCTGTAATAACTTGATGTGGTCCTTGCAATTTTGTATTTAAGTCCGACAAGTGTTCTGTGATATCTACCATAAATGAAAGATCTTGTAACAAAGGTACATCTCATAATAAGCTGACATCTTCTGCTTTTGTTTCCATGAAAACGCGTATTCCTTCTTTGAGTTTCCAAAACCGGTCAAGTACCATAGAACACGAAAGTCATCGCACCTCTGCATAATATGGTAAATCAGTGTACTCACTTTCTAAATCACGTAAAAATGCAGAAAACTGTTGCTGATTAAGGCCTCATGACCTTATGAAGTTTATAATTTTTTTCGCTGACTTCTTGCTGGATTTTACAATGAATATGATGAAAATCTGGTTTGTTACTGCCCGTTTCTCTGATCTTTGTAGAAGATAGAAGGAGCTCCGTCTGTTGCAACGGAACATAGTTTTGACAAATCTAAATTGTACTTTTGCAGAAGTCCATAAACAGCATTGAAAATATCCTTCCCAGTTGTTGTATCATGCAATGGTACTAATTCCAGTAATTCTTCATACCCATTGATATCTGTATCAACCGCACGAAGAAAAACAACGAGTTGCGCCACAACACACATCCGTACTTTTGTGACAGGCAATAGAAAATGCAATGAAAGAGTCTGATTTTGTTTTTATGTGATCACTTATATTGGCGACCAACTCAGTAACTCTTTCAGCGACAGTATTCCGGGACAAGGATATATTTTGAAATGCCTTCACGCTCCCGGGACTTACAATTTCTGCGGCCTTTACGAGCCACTCTTTTATAAATTCACTTTCAACAAATGGTTTTAAGTGTTTCGCGATCAACTCGTACGTAGCTCGCTTGAAGGACATTCATTTTCTTGCTTTGGACGTGTAAACATAAGCTGCTGATCTTTCAACCGTGATTTGTCAAACATAGTTTTATGAATATCATAGTGACGTTTTATATTATATATTTTGGGTCACCGACTGTATTATTACAAATCAAATAATTTTTTCTTTCACTTCACAGCAAAAAACTCTAATTCCCACTTTTCTTGAAAGATACAATGCTCATCTACAAGTTTTCTCTTACTTCCACTTGGTTTTGAAAGAGACATGTTAAAAACTGTATCTGAAAATAAATGGAAAATAATATCTATACAAATGCTGATGTATTAAATGTATTTTTCATTCATGGCGAATGCAACAGAATTATAAGTCGAACTTTCACTACAGTGTTTTACACTGGCAATAAAATCTGTATTCACCTGGCAATATTTGTTCTTTCATACTTTAACTACTTGAAAAAAACAACATCATAGCATTGTCGCGACAAGTTTTTGACATATTTATCAATCAACCTTTATTCTGTTTCTTTTCATTATCCACTCTCGTGAAGTAGTCATGCCGAATACCACTCGAGGAAAAATTACACTCCTGGTTTTAATCAAATGTCTTGCCTTTTGGTCTTTTTCCTCATCATTTTTGATAAAATCACTTGCCTGACGTTGTCAAAAGTGTCATTTGCAAAATTACCAAACAACAAATTTTCTAGTATGTACCATCGAACATGAGACACCCTGTGTAGTTTATATGAACATTTATACTTAAAATTAATCAAATAATCACACCCTGAAGCCCTCAATTATGAAACACACTGTATATATATATATTTAATATTGGTATGTTTAAGCATTTTGTAAATAAAAACACTTGGTTGGAGTAATAAAATATTTTTATTGATAAATATAAAAATAATTAAGTACAAGATGCGGAGTACAATAATTATTATAGGTAAGGTGTTAGTCAAGTTTATAGTTTGATGCTTATACTATAGAATGTGTTGGTCTTATTTTAATTTGTAAGTTGCACAGTTCCCATCTCTAGAGAAGCAAGTTAAGAATTTATTTACATATTTTTGTCATTACAAAGGATTACCAGGAAGATATAACAGGAAGGAAATAAAAAAAGGCGAACTATTAAATAACCAAATGAAAGCAGCAGCGCCACCTATACGAAAAACAACAATTCTTCATCTGTCACATTTAGTACTCATTTCAGACACTATGGTGATAAGATTCAAGTGTTCTATTTTTAAGATACTCGTGTGTGGCATCACTCAACAATATGAGCTCTTTAGGTTATTAATGATGAGTATTATTGTTTAGGAATAAAATACTATGTTGTACTCCCTTTTAAAATTTAAGCGTCACCGATTAAACAAAAATTGGTACTTTTTATAAAAAAGTGTATCGTTGAAATCAACTGTTTTATTGTAAACAAATAAATAAGTTGGCATATACAACGATCAATTTCACTAATAATACTTCTGAAAATTGCAATATTAGTTAATTTTTTTAACATTTTTTGTATTTAACATGGCCGTGAAAAGCATCCATTTTATTATAACAAAAGTCTGCTACTAAAGTCTATTTGCCGGATTGCTCTCCGTCAGGGGCTTAGAGACGTTATTGATGGGATCTCGGGATGGCGAGCTCTAAACTCCCGGTACACCCCGATTCTGCCAAATATCTTTTTCAATTCCTCTTTTTAAATATTTCTAATGCATCTTTGTTTTCACTAGATGCCCCTTGAGAGTACTACTGGTATCACGAGATGACCCTTTCTTTCGAGCTATCGCCTCACCTCTCCTACTCCCTTACATAGCCATTATGCTAATTTTCTATGTAGAACTATGCAGACGAACAGGATAGTTAAATACGACAGTACTTAATCAAATAAGATATGGAGATAGATAGTATTATCTCAGAAAGATAACTATAGAAGACAGGACTTTAACTTTAGGTTATAAGAGAAACCCCCAAATAGGCAATTGTTCTTTGTAGTTTATATTAGCGATTTATCACGAGAGTTCGATTCCCACATTTCGTTTTTCTCAGATGACGCCAAACTATTTTTCGACCCCTTCGTAGATTCACTAACAACAGATCTTCAGAGACTGGAAATATGGACAAAGAAATGGCAACTACCACTAAATGAAGATAAGTGCATGGTTATGCACAATAATGTTAGTTTGGGACATACTATGAAACAGAAAGACCTAGGCATCTATATAACACCTGATCTAAAATGGAAAACCCACATTACAAAAATATTAAAGAAAGCAAATAGTATGGTCTTTTTAATCACAACTGCTTTCCAAAGTATTAACGTTCAATTAACACTCCTATACAAATCACATGTTAGGCCCATTCTAGCATATGGTCATATCATATGTAGTCCATACTTTATCAAAGATATTAAAGCTTTAGAAAGAGTTCAAAGAAGAATGACAAAAACTCCTCCGGAAACAAGAAATTTGCCATACGAAGAGAGGCTTAAATCTCTCTTCGCTTCATGAAAGAAGTACCAATAGTAATCTTAGAGGACCCCCTTTGAAACTTGCGAAGGAGAGATGTTCTAAACTGCCCCTTCATAACTTCATAATCAATAGAACGGTCTACTTGTGAAACTCTCTTGATGAAGATACTAGCCAGGCACATCAACTCCTTCAAAAACAGATTGGATAAAAAAACTTGGCGAGCTAAACAGCGCACTTGTGCACTATATGTGAATTTACCTATTAATGAATGTTTATGATAAAATAGCATTAAATCCAGAGTTGTCTCATAGGCTATTGCCGCCTACTATTGTCTAAATAAATAAAATAAATAATCCAACCCAGGTATTTAAACACCGTTAACTTTCTAATGATGATAAAACACCAAATATTGCCTGGAACTGGTCAGCAGTCGTTTAAGTCAAATTTAATGCGACAGCACGCTCGAACTAAATCAAAACTTGTAGCTATCTCAACAAAGTGAACTTTGAGTTCACAGAGCTAAAGAATTTAATTGATTTGGACAACTGCAGATCAAGTAGGACCAGGCAACTTTTTCACTGAGTTGAAAAAGGAGGAGTTATATGTATTGCCCATTTGAAACCAACTTAGTATTAAATTTATAAAGTCAATTAGTTAAAAGAAAAATGTCATTCAAATTCTGTATAGGGCGACCTTGGGCTTATGTAGGGGGGGGGGCAGAGCGGGTTTAGGGCTTGCCCTTTTCACCCGAAATGGAAAATGCTAAACCAAATTTAATGTCGTTAGATGCAGAATTTAATGCTCTGTTTGTCGGTAAGATTGAAATTCTCTGTAAGTCTCAAAATGTAGCGATTTTTTGGCTCCCAAAAGTTTAGCTCACCTCAGAAACCGTCCTAAACTCAAAATAGTCCTCTTTGGGATGTCCAAAATGAAATAAAATTATTTTCGGCTTTTTACGAATTACTGGAAGACACGGATCTTTTCGGTCGTCATATATAAAAACTCTATAACGACACTAACACGTTCATAAAAAAAACGAGATGAAGGGCAGTTACTTTTTCATACAAAGAAATCCGACAGATTGACTCGACTAAATAAGAATAAATTACTACCCTTACAACTACAAGTGATTTGGGGTCTATTTGTATCAAAAGAGAAAGTGCAGATAAATTCTTAAAAAGAGAAGGAAAAATAAATCGTGGGCATGTCCGGAAGAAAAATAAAGGTGTGAAGTTTGGTAACCGCGCTACACGTGTTTCAGTCTTATTAGACTTCATCGGCAGAGCAGTTTAAACAGTTTATTTGTATTTTAAATTACTATTAAACAAAATACAAAGTCATAAGCTCATAAAAAAAGATGTGTTCGGATTACAAAAATAAGTGAGAAACACATGGAATGTATGTTAAACGATTTTTTTCAGTAGAGATGAGCTTTGTGCAATGCGGGTCATTATCATACACTATGGATAATACAGACATTTACAACAAGACCATAGATTAGAGGTTAAAATTAAAACATACAATCATAAAACAACCAAACCTACTTAATTTATCACAGAGAATTTACTTATGGTATAACAAAAACTAAGTAGATTTTCAAGTAAAAATACCCAACAGTGAAAAAACCCTATGTCCATGTCAGTCTATTCAAATTGTATGGCTATTATCAAGTTTCAAACATTAAAAAAATATTAAAAACGTGAATTGTCAAAGATAAATATAACTTTTCCTTTTTTAAATGAGACATCCGGTAAATTTTAGTTTTAATAGACAGCCTAATATCTTTATCTTTAAAATTACCTTTTATTTTTGGATTCATGGAGAAAATTTCGCCATTAGAGAGATGCGGTGAAGAGAGAAAAAGAGAATCTTTATCACACACATTAATCTTGTGGCGTAGAGATTTTCTTTTCGTTTATTTTTTATGATAAGGGTACGAAATCCTATCATATTATAGAATCAGAAAAAATCTATTGAAAGCAAAATATACGCGGTAAAAAGTTAGGGTGGGGAAATGCATGTCATTTTATTCTAAGTTTAACACTTTGACTGATAGGTATACGACATGTCACATAAAATGTATTTAGAATTGAGAGCAGAATCTAAACAAAGTAATAATATATAGGGTGTTCTCATTTAAAAAAGTTAGTAGTAAAAAATCCGATATTAAACATTTGAATATCTTCAAAACCAAGAAATGTATAAAGGCTATCCACTATTTTGTGCTCCCGTTAGATCAAATAGAGAAATAAACGAATCAGCGTATATGGAGAATCGCAAAGGCTGACATAGCCATAGAGCTTTCTATAAAGGATAACAAAAAATATTGCACATAGAGATTTAAAAACGCAACTAAAATAATTTTTCCTACGACCACATGATATTGACAAAAAAACACTGTTAACTTGGCTAGAAAGTGTCTTACACCAGGTGTGCTGAAACAAATTTTTATACGACATGATTTGTCCTAACACTGGAACCTGTGGTGGAAGATAAATACATGATATGATATAAACTGAATATCATCTGCTGGATGCTAACTTGGTTAGCGAAACGCGCGTCCAGAACGTGACAAGTTGTGGTGTAGTGTGGTTAGATCTCTTGTATTTTGATCAACGACATGATTTGAAAGATGATGAGTCAAAAGAATGTTAAAAATGCAAGGCCTAGTTTTTAACTTGTTTTATTTACAATTAATAAAAGTAATTACTCAGTTTTTCAACACTGCTGTTGATAACAATGGGTTCTACGATTTTTATAAATTTCTTTCTTCAGCATTCTTGTATTAAAATTTTTTCACATGAGACGTCACACTGCGAAATATTTCTCTGTCAACACATCATGACTAGTTCAACTGTTGGCTACCGTGCGGAGCCATTGATAGTTAGACTGTGAGAAATATTAGCTAGCACCGTGGCCGACGAAAGAGACAGGCCTTCGCGGTTGGCGCCTGAAAATCACGTGATCAACTTGGCCCTTGGTGCGTCAGAGGTTTGATATTTGTTTTCGTGAAAAAATATAGCTCAGTTTTTTATATGAATATAAAGTGTAATTTCAGATTGGTACCTTGGTGGGTACATAATATGATATTTAATCGTAACACTACATAGTACAGGTACGTTCAACTTTTTTTGTTTTCAAAATAAGTTTGGAAAGATTTTTCAATCCACCTATAATGGCCAAATTCGTGTATACCGGCCAGACAACAGCAGATTTCAAGAAAAATATACAATCGGCTTAGTTTATGGGGGTTGGATGAGAGTCCATGGATTACGCGTATGTTATCGCTAGAAGGCAGGTTTAATGCAGAATATTATAAACTTATTTTGGAACAATTATATAAAAATAGCTCATTTATTTACCAACATGATAATTGCTCTGTCCATGCTAGCTAATAATATAAGACAGTGGTTTCAGAATAATAATGTGGAAGTATTACCTTGGCCGTCGTACAGCCCGGATATGAATCCGATAGGGAACATTTGGTGATTGATAGTGAAAAAAAAATACATAGCCGTAACTTTAGGCCTTAAAATTCTGAGGAACTGTGGGAAACAATCCATCAGTGCCACAATATTGAATATAATTAACTCAATCAAGTAATCAAGTAATAGAAGTAAGTAAGAATAATATTAATTTTTTATGTCTTGTTGATTGTTCTTGCTTATTTTAGTATTTTTCTTATTCATGTTCAGTGGCGGCTCCTCCATTAGGTCATAAGGTCAATAACCCCCCAATAAATATTTCCAAACAGAAAATAATAAATGATTTATATTTTTTTAATTTCTTTTAAATTTGGAAATTCCTTCTATTATTCTAAGCGTGTAAACTCGTTGAATGTTCATGTTGATTCCGCGGCAGTCGCACTATCGATGCCTCGCACAGCGATCTCCGAAGGTTTCGTTTCGTTGGGCCACGAGGCTGGCGGCCCCCGATGTCCTCGTGGGTATAAACGGAGGCGAGTTTTTCCCGAGTGTTCCCGATTGAATTCGTATAGGGGCGCATAGGTAATACACGGCTTACGTTGTACATTTTGGGTCAACAGCCGTGCCAAGTTGATGCGTTTAATGTAAATCGTGTGATAGGTTTTGGTTACGATTGCGTATTTTTATAGAATTTATTTTATTTTCAAGACTTGTTTGTTGATTTTGTGGTTTCAATTAATTGAAAAAATTAATGTTTTAAATTATCGAAGCCACAGTGGTTTAGAATCTTAAGACTTCAAAAGCCGCCAGCTGAACTTTTAGAAATGTCTCGAATTTAAGACCATATTTCCACATTTGCCGGAACTTAAAATTCGGCACACAAATAAAGACAAAAACCAAAAAGTAAATTGCTATTTTGTTAAAAATATATACGATTTATGTGACTGGATATGTGAGTGCGAAGGGATAAGGGCTTTTTATTGTTTCGTGTCTTTGATTTTTTCAGATGACTGTGGTGTAAAATATAATAATTAGAAAATTAGGTGTGTGTATGTATGTATGTATGTATGTATGTATGTATATATATATATATATATATATATATATATATATATATATATATATACATATATATATATATATATATATATATATATATATATATATATATATATAGGGTGTTTCAGAATAACATGCTAATAATAAAGAGGGTGATTCTTGGGCTCATTTTAGGAAAAAAAGTTCATATGAACGTATGTCCTAAACGCCTAAACTTTTGAGATACAGGGTGTCAAAGTTTTAAAAAATAAATACTTTTTTTACAATAAGTTTGTCACTACTGTAGATATCTTTATGAAATTTGGGTCATGTATTTTAGGAATTAATACGCATTTTTTGATGCATCAAGAATTCAATTATTCTGACCAGTGCCGTCCATGCGGGTTTTGCTTTGCATATTTTTTGGGAAAAAAATAGTACGCCACTGGTTTTTCTTGAAATAAAAATTATTTTTGAAATCTTCATTCATTTCTGAACAAATTTGCTCTCTTGGTATTTTTTCGTCAGATGCATAGTTTCCGCTTAAAAAAATAAAATAGATTTTACTGCAAAGTCAAAAGCTTCGGAGTAAACAATCTGCAAGCTCAGATTATCTTTGTTTAAATTAATGTTTGTGATACAAATTAATAAGGTATTTTTGAGAAATTTGTTACACACTTTCCATGTACTCATCAAAACGCATTTTCTGGTGTACAACACATTTTTTTTATTTTGAAATTAAATTAAAGAGAAAATTAACTTAGAAGTAAAGCAAAATAAATTAAATGAGATGTTGGAAATGTCCACCTCCAGCATAAATGCATGCATCTGCTCTCTTTCTCATGGACTCACGAACTCTTTGGAAAATGTCGGGTGTATTTCGAATAGTTTCGCAACAAACTATTATGCGATTCCTCAGCTCTTCTACAGTGTGAATAGGTGTGCTGTAGACCAATGTTTTTAGATGACCCCACAAGAAATAATCCAAACTATTAAGGTCCGGGGACCTGGGTGGCCATGCTTGTGGTCCTCCGCGACCTATCCACCGATTGTTATAGCGCCAGTGCACTAAAATGCGCTGGCGCCCCGTCGTGCATAAACCATAGACGATTTCTTACTAAAATAGGAACATCCTCCATCAAAGCTGGTAATTCTTCTTCAAGGAACTTTCTGTAATTTTGCCCATTCAACCTCTCATGAAGAAAATACGGGCCAATCAAATAGTCACCGCATATTCCAGCCCACACATTAACGGAAAACTGTTCCTGGTGGCGAGACTCTGATATAGCATGTGGGTTTTCTTCCGCCCAAAAATGATTGTTGTGGAAGTTTTGAATGGCATTTCTGGAAAAATTGGCTTCATCGGTGAATAAAATTTCGTTGTCAAACAAGGGATTTCATGCACTTTCTGAAGAAACCATTGACAAAAGTTCATCCGCAATGGAAAGTCATGGGGAAGTAGAGCTTGAACCCGTTGGATATGGTAGGGATACAATAGAAAGTAGTGAAGTACTCGCCACACAAGAACATGAGTGATATTCAAATTATTCGCAATTTTTCTAGTGCTTAATCCGATCTTCCTCAATTGCGTTCAAAACCGCATCCTCAATTTCTGGAGTTCTTGCAGTACGTTTGTACTCTCTTTAGGTGATTGTCTTGATCAAAACTTCCTTTTTCGCACAACCTTCTATGAAGTTTTGAAAATGTTCTGGCATCCGGAACATTTCTATTGGGAAAACGTTCTTCATACAACCGCTTCGCTTGTAGTGCGTTACCGTCAGCTAGGCCATGTAATGCATGCCTGCTAACTCGGAATTCGTATAATGAAACATTTTTCGTTACAAAAAATCCAAATAAAATGAATTAATTAGACAACTGTCAAAATTATTTATGTTTATAAAACAAATGCCACAAGCATGGCGACCGACCGGCCCCGGCCACCCCGGACCTCAATAGGTTATCATATCTTGTGAGGTGATCTTAAAACATTGAATAACAGAACACCAATTCATAATGACTTTGCAGTAAAATCTATTTTATTTTTTAAGCGGAAACTATGCATCTGACGAAAAAATACCAAGAGAGCAAATTTGTTCAGAAATGAATGAAGATTTCAAAAATAATTTTCATTTTAAAAAAAAAACAGTGGCGTACTATTTTTTCCCAAAAAATATGCAAAGCAAAACCCGCATGGACGGCACTGGTCAAAATAATTGAATTCTTGATGCATAAAAAAATGCGTATTAATTCCTAAAATACATGACCCAAATTTCATAAAGATATCTACAGTAGTGACAAACTTATTGTAAAAAAAGTATTTATTTTTTAAAACTTTGACAACCTCAAAAGTTTAGGCGTTTAGGACATACGTTCATATGAACTTTTTTTCCTAAAATGAGCCCAATAATCACCCTCTTTATTATTAGCATAAAGTTTGTTCTGAAACACCCTGTATATATATATATATATATATATATATATATATATATATATATATATATATATATATATATATATATATATATATATATACATATATATATATACATGTATATATACCGGGTGTCCGGGAAAATGTGGGGAGATCTCTTCGGACTCAGATAGAACATTAAAAAATAAGATGACAAGTTCCCATAAATTTTTTCCTAGCGGCCCTCCCTAGGGAGATACGGCCCCCTAAAGAACCCCACTGGAAATCGGTTTTTCTAGAATAAATTTTAAACGACTCAATATAATTTAACGAAAATTTAATATGATAAACAGTAGTAAGGACCTCCAAAAATGCTTCCTTAAAAACATAATTAGCTTGTTTAGTTTACCAGGGACGGACTAGATTGTACATTTTTTAACGCTCAATTTTTAACACCCTGTATGATAAGGAGTTAAAAATATAATTTGGATACCTTGAACATTAAGCTAAAGAAAAGGTACTCTTGTTCATTGTCGATAAAATGAACCGTTTTCAGAAAAAAATAATAAAAGTATTAATGTTTTATTATTGTTTATTTATCAGTATTAAAGAATGCACTTTTTACAAACGTTACTATGGTACGAAATAAATAATCTCGCATTGACGTGTGCATTTGAAATCTTCTTGACACGTTGATCTTTTTGTACCTACTGCGATATTAATTTATTAAATTTTGAATACCTTGGTAAATTTAATTCGATAATGGGATACACATTTTAGTGAGTATGCAGATATGCATCTTATGTACGGACTTGCATCTTGCAATACTTATGAAGCAAGAAGGTTGTATGGAGAAAGATATCCTAATCGCAATATTCCAAATGAGAAAACATTTCAGCGAATTGACCAACGTCTAAGAGAAACTGGTGGGCAATTCTCAATTATTAGATAACATTATTGACGTTCATTAATTATTTTCGGAAGTTTTGGGAAAAGGAGTACTGATGCTGGTGTGAGGAGAACAGTGTACGGTGCAATTGGAGGAAGATATTTTGGATACTGTAGCTGATACTCCCTCAATAAACACTCGAATATTAGCCGCGCAGCTACGGCGTGTCAAAAAGTACAGTTGCTGAAGTACTTAAAGAACAGTTGTTATACCCATATCATCTGCAAAGCATCAACTACTTCCTGAAGATTTTCCTCGAAGAATCCAGTTCGCAAACTGGTTGTTAGAATCAACAACGAACAAACCCAAACTTCATTAGCATTATTCTTTTTACCGATGAAGCAGGATTTACCAAAGATGGTATTGTAAATTTACATAACTCGCATGTATGGAGCTGATTGAAAACCCTCATGCCACTGTCGTTCATCATCATCAACATCAGTTTCAATCCATTAATGTTTGGGCAGGAATAATCAGCAATTTTTTCATTGGACCATGCGTATTACCGGCACGATTGAATAGTGAACTTTATTTAGAGTTCCTTCAGAACGCTTTTCTAGATTCAATAGAGCATTTGCCACTTGAAACCCGCCAAAGGATGCATTTTATGCATGATGGAGCCCCACCCCATTTTAGCGTTGCTGTACGTGGGACCACCTAAATAACGTCTATGGAAACCGTTGGATAGGCAGAAAGGAGGTCCCATTGAAACGGGCTCCACGGTCTCCCGACCTAACGCCAATGGATTTCTACCTGTGGGGTCATCTCAAAACCTTTGGTATTCCTCTCCGGTTGCTACTAGGGAGAAAGTTTACAGAGAATCACGTTTCATTGCGATATGATAAGGAACAATGCTGGGTTGTTGTGGCGAGTACAGCAGTCCTCTATTCGTCGTGCATCACAAATCACGGAGCACATGTTGAACCCACTTATGAAGTTTTTAATTGACTTTTTTCTATTTAGCGTATTAGGTTGTTCAGGATCAAAACATATTTAATACTCCCAAAGTTGTATTCTTTTATTATTTTTTTTCTCGAAAACGGTTCATTTTATCGACAATGAACAAGCACCTTTTCTTTAGCTTAATGTTCAAGGTATCCAAATTTATTTTTTTTAACTCCTTATCATGCAGGGTGTTAAAAATTCAGAGTTGACGTTAAAATGTACGAGAATCTAGTCCGTCCCTGGTAAACTAAACAAGCTAATTATGTTTTAAGGAAAGCATTTTACAGAGGTCCTTACTACTGTTTATCATATTAAATTTTCGTTAAATTATATTGAGTCGTTTAAAAGTTATTCTAGAAAAACCGATTTCCAGTGGGGTCCTTTAGGGGGCCGTATCTCCGTAGGGAGGGGCGATAGGAAAAAAATTTATGGGAACTTGTCATCTTATTTTTTAATGTTCTATCTAGTGAGAAATCTACCACATTTTCCCGGACACCCTGTATATATACATATATATATATATATATATATATATATATATATATATATATATATACATATATACATATATACATATAAATTGCTATTTTGGTAAAAATATATACGATTTATGTGACTGGATATGTGAGTGCGAAGGGATAAGGGCTTTTTATTGTTTTTTTTCGTGTCTTTGATTTTTTCAGATGACTGTGGTGTAAAATATAATAATAGGTGTGTGTATGTATGTATGTATATATATATATATATGTATGTATATATATATATATATATATATATATATATATATATCCATATATATATATATATATATATATATCCATATATATATATCCATATATATATATATATATATATATACATATATATATATATATATATATACATATATACATATATACATATATACATATATACATATATACATATATACATATATACATATATACATATTTAATGTTCACATTGTGCGTGCACAAAGGCGAACGATTCTTGGGGAAAAATATGATAAAAATATGATTCATGATATTTATGAATTAAATATTTGTCGTTTGGTAAATTAACTATAAATTTTAAAAGGGGTTTGTTTTTTAAAAATAAGGCAAACAGATATTTTCTCAATTTTTGATTCCGGAAAAAAGTTTGGGTTGTTATTCCTCTAGAATCAAAATTAAAACATATTTATTGATTGATTTATCTATGCCTATATAATAAGTAAAAAAAATCTATTTCTGAAATCGTTTATATTTGGCATGGACGGTTTTTTTGTGATTTAAGTGAAAGATAATAAAGATTTTTTCGAAATTGCCCTAAAGGGATAAACTATGTTTTTACTTTTTTACAATACCTTTTTGAAATAAATGGGATTTTAGGACAGTTCTTCGCTTAATGGCTTACAAAAATAATAATCGAAAACCGGACTTCAGAATTTTTCGAAATTTTTCCCTTAATAGGAAAAAAAATGTAGAATTTTTTTATTTTATATATATATATATATATATATATATATATATTTTCAATAAGAGTGGTCCAAAAGAAACCGGATATATATATATATATATATATATATATATATATATATATATATATTTACAATAAGAGTGGTCCAAAAGAAACCGGAATTTCGTTTTTTCCTGTAACTTATTTGTTACTCGATCGATTTCATTTGTTTTGGGGTTGTTTAAAAAAGAAATAAATAAGCTACAGGCTCAAACATAAATTTTTTACATTTTAAAGAAATTCAAGATGACGATGAGCCTTAAATTTACCATAATTTAAAAGGCGTTGGAACTTTTTTGTGACCCCCTGTATATTTGATTTCAACAGAATTTTAAAGCCTATTCATTTCCGAGTAATTTAAGTCTTTAATGAGCAAAATCGGTCAAAAAACACGCGAGATATTCGCGATTTACCAAAGGTCGTTTTCCGGTTTTTACGGTTACCGGCGTTTGTATTTCCTCTGTAATTTTTTTGTTACATTAACAATATTATTCGCTTTGGGCTCGTTCAACAGAAAAAACAATAAAAAAGGACATTAACTTTTATAAAATTCAAGGAAAAGCGATTGCGTGTAAAATAATGCCATAAATTATATCGTTTTTGATATTTTTTGTGAAACCCAGTAAAATTGATTTTCACTAAGTCTTAAACCGGATTTATTTTTAAATAATTTAAGACCTTCATAAAAACGTTTATGGCCTCCATTAGCGTTTTTGACTAAATTTCGTGACAACAGTTTATAATTCGTTGACGCAAGTCTTCAATACTATGAAATATTCGCCCGTTTTTGTGGATCCGTTGTTCTAAGCCTCCCCACAGATAATAATCACAGGGATTAAGGTCAGGGCTATAAGGAGGCTAGTCGTTAGGCACTATACAATCAGCTACTTATCCTCTTAAAAAAAATATTGTATACCGGCTGGTATGGCACCTGCCACCATCCTAAAATCAGTGCTTTTAGTTTAAAACATCGAAAATAATTTATGCAAAAACTAATTCTCGGTTAAAAAGAACACTTTATTTTAATAAATACAAAGAAAATACCTGCATAAAGATAAAGTCTGGTGTAAGACGTTTAATCTCATTGCATTAACACAAGTTCACAATAAGTATGTGAATCCAGCCTTATTCTTGCTCAATAAAAATTAGTTCTGCCTTATAATTTCTCGAGATTACCGCCGATACCATAACATACTTGCCAAATTTCTAATATAAATATTAATAATATTCGAAATTCCAACTTTAAGGGCGTAAAAACTAATTTATTCTTTTTACAATCTCTTTGTAATAAATGAGTTTTTAAACGACTCTTTCGCCTACGGCTTTCAAAAATATTTATTTAAAAATCAGTTTCTGAATTTTTTGAAATTCCGTCCTAATTGGGTGAAATGTCTTTTTATTACCTTTTTAACAATACTTCTTCAAATACATTTTAAAGAAGATTTTAAAATTTTTTCTACAATGTCTCAACTAAAACGATCCTTCGAAACTCTACCCTGAAGGAGTTAAAATTCATTATTTCAATAGAGAATGATATTTGTAAAAAGTCCATTTAAATTTAATTAATGAATCTGCAAGTTAGGAAAATATTTCTTTAATATTTTATGTTGCCATTGCATTATATTTTTATGAATTATTATTTTAGACACTTGTGTTTGTATTTTATTCATATATAACTTAAAATTCAAATACGATACATACACATAGTACAAAATATGTATTTTTGTACTTTCTTAAAGAGCGGCATTTTAAATCTTGGCACAAAGGCGGCCGGACCCCTCTGAACGGCGCTGGCACCAACATTTTGAATGTTTGGCATACTATTATCTTCTTAGCAAGTGACAACGTA
>JAUTXW010002769.1:0-48360 GCA_030620095.1 Kuschelorhynchus macadamiae | reverse complement strand
TTCTATTTGCACAAAATAGGTGGTTCAGTGACAAAAAATATAATAGTATCAGTGCTTCAAATCAACATGGATAGTTCTTCTGATAGTGAGGATAATCTAAAAACAATAATGATGCGAGAAAAACGACGCCGACATCAAAAAGACCAGTAAGTTTTTTTTAAGAAAAATTAAGATTTTTATGAAGTAAGACAGTAATGCTATTTTAGAATGGGAGAGGGTACTTCAAAAGGCACACAAAATGATATATTCGACAGCGATAATTATGATTCTGACGTAGATAAAGAATATTTGCCAGAATCGTCTACAGAATCTAGCAGGTTTGTTTGTAAATATAGTATTTAATAAAAATAACTATAATTAATTTTTGATTTGCTTTATATAGCCCAGAAGGAAACGATTTCCAAGAAGGTGAAGGTCATATTACAGCAGAAAATAGTCAGACCGAAGAAAAGAAAAAAACTCGCAAAAGAAGGAGGGACACAAAGTCTTGGAAGTGCAATATAAGAAAAAAAGCTCCTGATGAAGGAAAAGAATACATATCAGCACGGAAAGAATTAATTCCTGCAAAACATGTGACAAACAAATACACTTTTCATTACTTTTTCAACGTACGTGACCAGACGATTAAAGTTTGTAAGCTGTTTTATCTGGGGACCTTAAGTATAAGTCAAACTCCGATCTACAACGCACACTTAGGAAAGCAAGTTGAGTCGAATACACCTAGACAAAGTCAGCAAGGAAAACATGTCAAACACAAAATTCCTGATGATGCTAAAAACTTGGTTAAAATGCACATCGAAAGTTTCCCCAAAGTAGAATCTCACTACTGTCGTGCAAATAGTAGTAGAGAGTACCTCGACTCAAACCTAAGTATTGCAAAAATGTATTTGCTCTATGTGGATTTTTGCATGTCAAAAAATAAACAACCTGTTAAAGAATCGTTCTACAGACATGTTTTTTGTAATGAATATAATCTTTTTTTCCATACGCCAAAAAAGGACAGATGTGACTTGTGTGAGGAAGTAAAATTATTGACAAAAGAAAATAGACTAACCGCTGAAAAAAATGAAGAATATTTAATGCATACCACAGAAAAAACTGCTTGCAGAAATGAAAAAAATAATGACAGGGAAAATAAAAACACGGTCTTTTTGTGTTTTGACTTACAAAATGTTTTGTCATGCCCACGAGCAGAAATAAGTAGTTTTTACTACAGAAGCAAGTTTAATGTCTACAACCTGACAGCTATCCTATCAAGCACTAAACAAGTATATTGTGCAATTTGGCATGAAATGTTTATGGGACGAACTGGCAATGATATTGCTAGTGCTGTAGTAACAATTTTGGAAAGGGTATTCAGTGATCATCCAGATATCTCCAATATAGTTTTATGGAGTGATAGTTGTGTTCCACAAAACCGGAATTCATTGATGTCATACGCTATAGCATTTTTTTTACAGAAGCACCCTAATATAGCTACTATTACAATGAAATTTCCAACACCTGGACATTCTTGTGTCCAGGAAATAGACAATGTGCATAGTTGTATCGAAAGAGTGCTCAAAAAAACCGAGTATTTCTCTCCAGTATCTTTGATTAGACTTCTATTAAAAAAAGTCAACCTCAGAAAACCTTACTGCGTAATTCAAATGAACGCTAACCATTTTAGAGACTTCACGACTTGTGCAGGACAACTTGATTATAAGAAAGTACCGTATTCCAAAATTAAATCCTTAAGATTTTCATAAGCGGTTTTTGCATTGGAATATAAAACTTCTTTATTGGTGAAAGCTGGATAAAAGTTAATCTGAAGTCCTCCACTCCTCGAACAAGAACAGCAACAGCGTCATCAATAGTGCCGATTCCAAAAGCAAGCAGACATAAAGAATACTATATCCGCCGAAAAAATATCTGCTATTAAAGCAATGCTGACCCACATGCCCGAAGTTGATAGGCAGTATTACACCACTATTTTAAAATTGTGAATATCTTTTTTGTTTCGAACGTTTCATGTATTTAGTTAAGTTGGATTTGTAAGGGTAAAACCCGCTGGTTTCGTTAAAAAAGAAAAGTATTTGATTTTTTCTAATTTAAATGTTTTAGTTAGTTAGAAAATGTAATCTGTATAAAACTACTGGTACGTTTCGTTACTTTAAGTACAACTTTAAGTGTTTTAGTTAGGTCAACCAAGTTGTATGTGTAGCAAAAATAAAGTTTTTAAATCTTGTTTAGAGAAACAAAATTGTATGTTATTTTTTAAATTGTCCTATTTTCCTTAAAAATTACTTTTAACTATTTTTTTCTATCGAATTCTTACTCAATTTTCGTAATTTAAGTATAAATTTAGTTTCATTATGATTTTAAAGTCAACTATGTTCCGTAGGAACCACAAAATTTTCAAATCTTTCTCCTGTAAAATTTGCTTTTATGTACTTACAACTGTGTAACTCTAGGCAAGCGATATGTTGGGAACTGGCTGTCAAACTTATAAGACTGCGTATTGTTGAAAAAATTATGGTATAGTCTTTATTCAAGTAAATGTTAATTTTAAATAAATAGTTCCAAACCAGTAAAAAAGGTATCCTACAATAGCTTTATACATACATTCTGTCATATCACAATTAAATCAGCTGTACATTAAGGTATCATATTATAAGATTAATAATACTTAAGGTTGAGACAGTGTTTCAAGAAGGATAGACATTGACTAAAGCATTATCCTATATAATACCTGTAGTGCCTTGTTTAATGTCCGACTAAGAAAAATATTTTTTAATTGACAAAAATCTAGTTTAAACATTATATGTTAAATATTATTTAACTGACTTTGACATAATGTCATTAATTGTCAAAATAAACTAATAATAAATGGTGCCAAGAATATATAACCAAATCCCATTAGAATTTAAGAGCAAATCATATTATATAATTAAACACAAATCTTGAATACTTCAAAATGAAGTAAGCATTTCATGATTGCATACGAATTTTGATTGATCATAAATTAAATGTTCATTTAACTTTTTTGTAAAAAAAATTGGTAAATGTAGAAGTTATAGATTTTTAATCCATTATTTTCTATCTATACTGGGTGTTTTTTCGGAAAAGCATGACAATTTTTTTTTTGTTTTGATGGTACACTCTGTATATGTCCATCAAATGGGTCTCTTCTTGCTAATTATAATTATACTAGGTTTGAAACATTTATCGTGAAATACAACTGAGAAAATTGACAATATACCTATTATAAGAGATGTCAGAGAAAACATAACACCGATATGAATAACTTGCCTCTTATGGCATGGTTTTTCTCCATTCTCTTTAAAGGTAAAGGTATCAAATCTAACATATTTAAGATTAGCAAAAAGATGCCTATTGAATGGGCATATAATAGACAGGGTGTCCCATAAAAAAATTGAGGGTTCTATTTATAATCAATATTCCTGTACATTATTAGATGATAATTGATCATTGTAGATGATAAAAATACTATTTATTTGCCTGTCATTGTTAATATATTTTATTGTTATAGTTTAAAATTTCACAATGTTTGTATTTATTTAATATATTATTATATATATATATATATATATATATATATATATATATATATATATATAATCTTAAATATATATATATATATATATATATATATAAAATGTATATACTACTACCTGGTCTACCTACTACCTACCTAAACTTGGTAAAGCCATCCAAAATAAATAAGTAGCTAACCACAATCACCATATTAATATTGCATAAAATGTGCCATCTCTACACATTTATAGAAAACTAGCTATATTCACTGTTAAAATTTAAAATGATCAGTAAAATTGAACTTTGTGACATTAACTCAAATCATGATTTTAACAGGCATATTTTTTTTTCCTGATAGTATGGTGAATGTAAGATATTTTGTCTTGGGCGCAATTGGTCAAATCAGGAGTACTGATGTACCTACATAAAAAATAATAGGATTGAATTGATAACCTCCTTTTGGAAGTCGAGTAAAAATTACCTGCACAGATTAATTCAAATAAAAAAAATATAAGGTTCGATATTTTGTTAAGGTGATAAAATGCCAATTTGTCTGGGCAGGTGAACCACTGATTTATTAAATACAATAAAATCCAATTTTCTTATTAAAATTATTTAAAAACAATTTCAAATAAATAACTTGGTTGGTGTGACAACATTCTTCAGGGCCTAGCTCGGATATAGTAAACAGAGCCTATAATTATGTTTTGCTCTTTCAATTTCTCCAAATGCAACAGACCAAAATTATTAATTTTACAAAAACAGTTTTGAAGCCAGGTATAATTTTGTGAGTTTTTTAACCTTACAATAAAAAAATACTGATATTCAATTTCCAATGATCATTTTTGAAGCTTAGTTTGTATTGGTTTTGATTAAAATTCTACAAATCATATCACTTGTTAACAATATGAATAATTTAAGTCTGTGATTACAAATAATTTCATAAGAAATTAATTACAGCTACCCTTACTTTTGACTAAATATGCTAGGTAGATTTTGAAGCTACGTTTAAGGTGTGAACGAACTATTTTTAACAAATTGAAGAAGTTATCAAAATAACTGGCTTTTAGAGCTAAAGAAGCAAGCTTTAAAATTCTGAAAATATTAACAAGATTGCCTTCTTTTTAAAATACAGACAACTGTGTTTTTGTTATGATAACTTTAATTAAGTTTATGTATTAAGAGTTTTTATGAATTTTTTCCAGTCCAGTCTGGAGTTAGCCTAACCCCTGGATGTAATAATAGCTATATTTTAAAAAATGATACTTTAAATCATTTTGTGTATTTAATCACAAATATTTGTAAAAGTTATATATCTTTGTTACTGGACATTGTAGATGGCTATATGATGTGGAGAATCCGTGTTGAATGATTTCAAAATGTATCTACTTAATTATGTTAAAATAGGAGGAGGAGCTCAGCCTAAAGAAATCAAAATTGGAGTACCATAAGGTACAGTGCTGCGTCTTGTGCTTTTTAACATGTATATCAACACTCTTTGTAATCTTGGCACGAGGGGGTAGAGTGGTTGCCTATGCTGATGACTCCACTTTGATTTTCCCCAGTAATACATGGGAAGAATTGCAGTATTTATTAATTGAGGATATGAATAAGGTTAAATAGTTTTTGGATAACTGACCCTTAATGTAAAGAAAACTAACTTATTCAATTGCATAAATTAATCATCCAAATTTTAATTAAATTAACATAGATTCTTTGAGTGTACTGTTGGTAAATAAAGCAATAAAAATAATAAAAAGTTTAAATAAATAAAAAGTTTTAAGAAGTAAGTCTATTCATTGTAGGTCAGACACATTGTAATGGCATACAATACCTACTTGACAAAATGGTGAATGTCAAGATATAGTTTATTTTCAGAATAAATCTAAACCTAAGATTATATTAAACATTAACTTTATTTAAAACACATTACAGTAAATATTTTCTTCGTATGATGTAATCAGTCTTCTCAACTCACAAAGGGATTGTTTTCACTTGCCTCGCCCCTGGCAATAACTGAATTGGTGTAGTTGGTAAGAAGGCCAGATTTTAATCAATGACATACATACTAACTTTCTAGAGCTTACATCTTGTTGGTGATCTTATTACATAGTGGTCGTCCCTAGGCATACTAAAAATAAAGAATTTTCTTAATTACTTTCAAAAAAATTAATACTCTTATTCAAAAAAAAAGAAATGAATGAAATAGATATTGCACTACTTAGCAAAATAACCAGGTCCTGGTGAAAAAATTTTAAAAATAAAACAAAAAAAAAACTACATATATTTAAAAAATGATATTTTCAAAAAAATTGATCATACTAAATGCTTATTTGGGGAAGTATTATTCTTCTTAATAAATATATTTGATTTAATCAGAAGTTGTACCATCTATACATTTTTACAATAAAACTTTAAATTCTATGAAAGTTTTTAAATGAATGAAAAAAATAGATATTAATGCAAATTTTAACAGACTTCAAAAAGGAGGTTATCAATTTGACCCTATGAATTTTTTGTAAATATATTACTCATGGTTTCAACAATTTTGATGAAATTTTCAAAAAATATTCGGGATATTGCTACAGCCAGCATATTGTAAAAAGGTTAAATATGGCGGAATGACGCTATATTAAATATTTATTCGAAATAAAAGCGTACACCATTTTATTAGGAATTTACATAGATATATATGGTTATTTGTTAAATATAACTTAAAATAAAACTCATATAAATTGAACTAAAAAGGATGAAATAAAAAACTGTATAAAAAAATAAAACTTCAAAAAATGCACCTAAAAATGGAAAATAATATTTTATTCCATCTGGAAAATTTTAGTCTGTGAAGTCAGCACCAAATTAATACAGATAGTAAAACATTATACTCTTGGTATTAGACATCAAAACACTCATTACATAAATATAGTTTTGTGATTAGGTAATTAAGAATAAGTTTGGTTTCTTTCACAGACACAAGCTATGGGATTCACTTCTGGGGCGTTTCTTCACAATATCTACTTCAGAAAGCTTTGTTCTCCAAACATAAATATTTATAAAAAATAAAAAAACTACAAAAAAAAAAAACAAAACTAAAAAGTAAAAAATAATATTTTATTCCACATTGAAAATTTGACTTTATGAAGTCGTCTTCAAACTTATTCTTAATAACTTAATCACAGACATTTATATAATGGGTACCTACATATATGGGAATAAAATATATTATTATCTATTAATTTTTACATTCCGATAAAACTTTAAATTCTATGAATATCAGTTTTTAAACGTTTGAAATCGGACAAAAAATGGCGGATCTGCAGGCATTTTCTTTATTTTGTTTAGATGGCCATGTCACAAATATTAATGCAATTTTTAAAAGACTAAAGAAGGAGGTTATCAATTTGACCCTATGTATTTTTTTATGTATGTATATCGATTACTCTGCGGTGGTTTCAACAATTTGGATGAAATTTTCAGGATATTCCCGAAGTGGTCTCCCAGCAAGTTTATTGTAAAAAAGTTAAAGAATAGCAGAATGACGCTAGATTAAATATTTTATTTGACGCAAAGCGTTCACCATTTTATCAGGAAATAACATTTTTGGCTTTAACTTCACAAACTAAAATTTTAAAGAGGAAATAAAATATTATTTTTCTTCTAAGCACTTTATTTAGCTACCTATTTAACAAATTTTTCTAAAAGTTTTCTTTGTAAGAAGAAAATATTTTGAAAAGGAGAAATGCCTCATTTCTATTAAAATATCTAATTATTTTGACATATGAATTACCTCAGCAGTTCTGTATTTATTCTCAGATGGATCATAGAACCATTCCTCACTGCTAGGTCTGTCTACTCATAATTTTATATGCAAAGCTGATTTTCATTTTTTATTGTTGTCTAAGATTCATACCCCGATTTGCCAAAATGGAGTCCACTGTGGATGATACATCCATGAATTAACATGGTTTTGTAAAAAATGCAAACACAACTATATGTCAAAATCATGTTATCAACCAAATACAAATGTTTTTGTTGAGGTTTTTCTTTTAACTAACATTTAGTGTGCACTATACATTAAAAACCCAATATATTGTAGAAAATCCGAAGAGGAACATTTAAGAAAAAAATGTATACCTACACAAAAAAGAATCTAGGTGACTTACCAATATGAAATTTGTACATTACAATATACTTTCTGATTATTCTGATGTCCTAATATTGATAGTCCTTTTAAATTGCCGAATCTAACTTTCTAGTACTCCCTTTCTTGAAATCGCATTTGAATGGGCGAAGAGCTGAGAATTCAGGACGTATCCGGAACACAGTAAAAGCTTGCATTCTTGCATATTATTTCTGCATGTTTCACAACCGAACCAACTAACAATTTACATCATGTTAGTAAAATGTATTTTATTGTATTCTAACACTGATACGACGCAGTAAAATTAATACGTAGCTATTTGCTATTTTTATAAATAAAATTCTTTGAGAACGATTTAAAACTTATTATTTAGGAATATTAATAACATGTTATCAACCATAAATAAAAAAACACCATATTATTTTACTAATATTTTCGGAAATATGTACTTCATCTGAACGATAACGCACTTTGGCAACAGTGACAGAAGTTTCTTACGTCATTGGCGTACATATTTATGTATTTCGACGTTTAAGGCCAAGGACAAATTCCATGCATTCCAATGTGTCGGGATTTCGACTGTTAGCGCCAGTGACGGTTATGTGTAATGTAGGTTCGGGCAAATGTCTTTTAGGGGTATTAACTGTTTGGGCCAGTGAAGTTTAGGGCCAAATACATCGAACCGTATTAGCATACGTGAATTAAGGAGAGTACAATGAACATAACTGCAAGATAATTAAAAAATGTATAAGAGTTGGAGGCGGCTTAGTAGAAAAAGGATATATTCGATAATTTTTATATTTAGTAAATGTGTTTAAATTCACATTCTATTTTCTGTTAAATAAATAATAGTGTTTTATGTACTTTTAAAATCTTCTTTTTTATTTCACGGCAGTTTATTTAAAAATAGTGCATCAAAACTCGATCTGTACAGAGTCTGATACATAATTATTCACAGTAAAAAAACTAATTTTGCTTTAAAATTTGGTATAGTGGCTTAAAATTGAAATCTAAACAACTTTTTTTTTATGAATTTTTTTTTATCTTAATCGCGAAGCAAAATATGGAAAATTGGGTCTACTAGCAAGGTCGTAGTAGGCAAGGTTTTTATGCAAGAATGAATTTTGTGTAAAAGGCCCGCCTACTGCATCCCTGCAAATAGTCCCAATTTTCCATAGTTGCTTTGTTTCACGATAAAGATATTAAAAAAGTCATGGGAAAAAGTTGTTCAAAATTTACTTCTTACAAAACATACGAAACTTTAGCATCAAATTTGTATTTTGACATTTTTACAAAATTTGGATAATTATGAATCAGGACCTAGAGGACTTGTTTTGATTTGCTTCTTAGATACGCGCATCTTATATTTTTAGCTAAATTACTATTTAACGCTTTTTAGCACACTACCATTTCGTAAAAAAGTTTATTCAAATAAAGCGGCTTCAGTTTCGTGATGAATATGATTTCGCATAATCACATTGTTTGCCTTACGTTAAACTCTTGTGCTACTTTTCTGCACGAAAAAGCTTAATTATTTTGATTTTTTCTGTTAAACTTAAATACTGAATCAGCATTTTCCTAGTTATGTAATAAATACTTTTAAAACAATATTAGCAGTTCAATTTTCATTAAATCTGACAAATTTAATCGTCAGATTTTGATTTTAGGGCAATCTTGTTAAATCTAACCTCCCTAAAACCAAAATTATACCGGGCTGATCCATAATTATCCAAATTTTGTGAAAAAGTCAAAATGCGAATTTATGGCTGTAACTTCGTATAGTAGGTTAGAATTACATTTCGAACAACTTTTTCTAATGACTTTTTTTGATGTCTTTATCGCGAAGCAAAATACGGAAAATTGGGACTACTTGCAAGGTTCTAGTAGGCGGGGTTTTTAAACGAAATTGGACCGTAAATATTCGGGATATTGCCCGAGTGGTCCCACAGCCAGCATATTGTAAAAAGGTTAAATATGGCGGAATGACGCTATATTAAATATTTATTCGACGCAATAAAAGCGTACACCATTTTATTAGGAATTTACATAGATATATATGGTTATTTGTTAAATATAACTTAAAATAAAACTCATATAAATTGAACTAAAAAGGATGAAATAAAAAACTGTATAAAAAAATAAAACTTCAAAAAATGCACCTAAAAATGGAAAATAATATTTTATTCCATCTGGAAAATTTTATATAAGTCATTAATACAGATAGTAAAACATTATACTCTTGGTATAGACATCAAAACACTCATTACATAAATATAGTTTTGTGATTATAATTAAGAATAAGTTTGGTTTCGATTTCACAGACACAAGCTATGGGATTCACTTCTGGGGCGTTTCTTCACAATATCTACTTCAGAAAGCTTTGTTCTCCAAACATAAATATTTATAAAAAATAAAAAAACTTCAAAAAAAAACAAAACTAAAAAGTAAAAAATAATATTTTATTCCACATTGAAAATTTGACTTTATGAAGTATATTATTCTTAATAACTTAATCACAGACATTTATATAATATATACATATATGGGAATAAAATATATTATTATCTATTAATTTTTACATTCCGATAAAACTATATGAATATCAGTTTTTAAACGTTTGAAATCGGACAAAAAATGGCGGATCTGCAGGCATTTTCTTTATTTTGTTTAGATGGCCATGTCACAAATATTAATGCAATTTTTAAAAGACTAAAGAAGGAGGTTATCAATTTGACCCTATGTATTTTTTTATGTATGTATATCGATTACTCTGCGGTGGTTTCAACAATTTGGATGAAATTTTCAGGATATTCCCGAAGTGGTCTCCCAGCAAGTTTATTGTAAAAAAGTTAAAGAATAGCAGAATGACGCTAGATTAAATATTTTATTTGACGCAAAGCGTTCACCATTTTATCAGGAAATAACATTTTTGGCTTTAACTTCACAAACTAAAATTTTAAAGAGGAAATAAAATATTATTTTTCTTCTAAGCACTTTATTTAGCTACCTATTTAACAAATTTTTCTAAAAGTTTTCTTTGTAAGAAGAAAATATTTTGAAAAGGAGAAATGCCTCATTTCTATTAAAATATCTAATTATTTTGACATATGAATTACCTCAGCAGTTCTGTATTTATTCTCAGATGGATCATAGAACCATTCCTCACTGCTATGTCTGTCTACTCATAATTTTATATGCAAAGCTGATTTTCATTTTTTATTGTTGTCTAAGATTCATACCCCGATTTGCCAAAATGGAGTCCACTGTGGATGATACATCCATGAATTAACATGGTTTTGTAAAAAATGCAAACACAACTATATGTCAAAATCATGTTATCAACCAAATACAAATGTTTTTGTTGAGGTTTTTCTTTTAACTAACATTTAGTGTGCACTATACATTAAAAACCCAATATATTGTATAAAATCCGAAGAGGAACATTTAAGAAAAAAATGTATACCTACACAAAAAAAGAATCTAGGTGACTTACCAATATGAAATTTGTACATTACAATATACTTTCTGATTATTCTGATGTCCTAATATTGATAGTCCTTTTAAATTGCCGAATCTAACTTTCTAGTACTCCCTTTCTTGAAATCGCATTTGAATGGGCGAAGAGCTGAGAATTCATGACGTATCCGGAACACAGTAAAAGCTTGCATTCTTGCATATTATTTCTGCATGTTTCACAACCGAACCAACTAACAATTTACATCATGTTAGTAAAATGTATTTTATTGTATTCTAACACTGATACGACGCAGTAAAATTAATACGTAGCTATTTGCTATTTTTATAAATAAAATTCTTTGAGAACGATTTAAAACTTATTATTTAGGAATATTAATAACATGTTATCAACCATAAATAAAAAAACACCATATTATTTTACTAATATTTTCGGAAATATGTACTTCATCTGAACGATAACGCACTTTGGCAACAGTGACAGAAGTTTCTTACGTCATTGGCGTACATATTTATGTATTTCGACGTTTAAGGCCAAGGACAAATTCCATGCATTCCAATGTGTCGGGATTTCGACTGTTAGCGCCAGTGACGGTTATGTGTAATGTAGGTTCGGGCAAATGTCTTTTATGGGTATTAACTGTTTGGGCCAGTGAAGTTTAGGGCCAAATACATCGAACCGTATTAGCATACGTGAATTAAGGAGAGTACAATGAACATAACTGCAAGATAATTAAAAAATGTATAAGAGTTGGAGGCGGCTTAGTAGAAAAAGGATATATTCGATAATTTTTATATTTAGTAAATGTGTTTAAATTCACATTCTATTTTCTGTTAAATAAATAATAGTGTTTTATGTACTTTTAAAATCTTCTTTTTTATTTCACGGCAGTTTATTTAAAAATAGTGCATCAAAACTCGATCTGTACAGAGTCTGATACATAATTATTCACAGTAAAAAAACTAATTTTGCTTTAAAATTTGGTATAGTGGCTTAAAATTGAAATCTAAACAACTTTTTTTTATGAATTTTTTTTTATCTTAATCGCGAAGCAAAATATGGAAAATTGGGTCTACTAGCAAGGTCGTAGTAGGCAAGGTTTTTATGCAAGAATGAATTTTGTGTAAAAGGCCCGCCTACTGCATCCCTGCAAATAGTCCCAATTTTCCATAGTTGCTTTGTTTCACGATAAAGATATTAAAAAAGTCATGGGAAAAAGTTGTTCAAAATTTACTTCTTACAAAACATACGAAACTTTAGCATCAAATTTGTATTTTGACATTTTTACAAAATTTGGATAATTATGAATCAGGACCTAGAGGACTTGTTTTGATTTGCTTCTTAGATACGCGCATCTTATATTTTTAGCTAAATTACTATTTAACGCTTTTTAGCACACTACCATTTCGTAAAAAAAGTTTATTCAAATAAAGCGGCTTCAGTTTCGTGATGAATATGATTTCGCATAATCACATTGTTTGCCTTACGTTAAACTCTTGTGCTACTTTTCTGCACGAAAAAGCTTAATTATTTTGATTTTTTCTGTTAAACTTAAATACTGAATCAGCATTTTCCTTGTTATGTAATAAATACTTTTAAAACAATATTAGCAGTTCAATTTTCATTAAATCTGACAAATTTAATCGTCAGATTTTGATTTTAGGGCAATCTTGTTAAATCTAACCTCCCTAAAACCAAAATTATACCGGGCTGATCCATAATTATCCAAATTTTGTGAAAAAGTCAAAATGCGAATTTATGGCTGTAACTTCGTATAGTAGGTTAGAATTACATTTCGAACAACTTTTTCTAATGAATTTTTTGATGTCTTTATCTCGAAGGAAAATACGGAAAATTGGGACTACTTGCAAGGTTCCTAGTCCGGGGTTTTTAAACGAAATTGGACCGTAATATGTTGAAAGATGTATCTTGTCAAATTCTACCACTGTGCAAAATTTCAAATTATTAGTTGTTATAAGACGAAAGAAAATATGGACTTGTCTTCATCTTATATGCGACACACTGTATATATATATATATATATATATATATATATATATATATATATATATATATATATATATATATATATATATATATATATATATATATATATATATATATATATATATATATATATATATATATATATATATATATATATATATATATATATATATATATATATATATATATATATATATATATATATATATATATATATATATATATATATATATATATATATATATATATATATATATATATATATATATATATATATATATATATATATATATATATATATATATATATATATATACATATATATATATATATATATATATTTCTGCATGCAGAAATTATGTATTTATATATTATACATATATATATATATATATATATATATATATATATATATAATATATATAATATATAGAAATACATAATTTCTGCAGGTGCGAAGCGGCCTATTAAAAGAATTGCTTTCGATTATGTCACAGGGTACGCTCCTGCGATCATGATTTCTGGGCCTCTACCCTCATCAGGCAGGCTTGTACCCAGGGAGATCTGAAATAACAGATTGCTCGATATGACAAAATCGAAAACGAAACGTCTATCATGCTGAAAGAGTACTATAAGCTAAATGTAACACTTAGCACCACCTATTGGGGCTCCGGTGATTTCCGGCTGCAAACCCATAGGTAATTTAAAAAGCATGCACTAGCACCATCATGCGGAGAGTAGATACTAAAAATCGATAAAAATGCGCTCTCACACATCTTTATCAAAAGTTCTTGGCCGGAAAAGATATATGTATAATAGCAGAAATACATAATTTCTGCAGGTGCGAAGCGGCCTACTAAAAGAATTGCTTTCGATTATGTCACAGGGTACGCTCCTGCGATCATGATTTCTGGGCCTCTACCCTCATCAGGCAGGCTTGTACCCAGGGAGATCTGAAATAACAGATTGCTCGATATGACAAAATCGAAAACGAAGGCCAAGAACTTTTGATAAAGATGTGTGAGAGCGCATTTTTATCGATTTTTAGTATCTACTCTCCGCATGATGGTGCTAGTATGCTTTTTAAATTACCTATGGGTTTGCAGCCGGAAATCACCGGAGCCCCAATATATGCTAAGTGTTACATTTAGCTTATAGTACTCTTTCAGCATGATAGACGTTTCGTTTTCGATTTTGTCATATCGAGCAATCTGTTATTTCAGATCTCCCTGGGTACATATATATATATAATCATGATCGCATATATAATCGAAAGCAATTCTTTAATAGGCCGCTATGCAGAAATTATATTTATATTATACATATATCTTTTCCGGCCAAGAACTTTTGATAAAGATGTGTGAGAGCGCATTTTTATCGATTTTTATATATATATATATATATATATATATATATATATATATATATATATATATATATATATATATATATATATATATATGTATATATATATATGTTATAATCACTTTTCCAAATTTCACTTTTTAAAAAATTTTATTTACACTAATAAAAATATTTTAATAATTAGACTAACATAGTAACGTTCTATAATATCAACTAATTGCATTTTGGATCTGCAACTGCTTACGGTGCATTCTCGGAGGTGTTGTAATTCCTATACCTGACACCGTGTGACTGAAGGTCATCGCCTGCAGGTGGGTATCAGCGTATATAACAACTCCCCTTTAAAAGAAAAGTTGTTGCCCTGCAGCAACTTTTAAAGTCCTTGGTTGAATTGGAGTTGGGCACTTGGTCCTCTTTTGGGCATCAGATTCCGTAATCTCTGATCGACGGCGTCTCTGGACTTGGGAACTGGAGGTGTTGGTGGATTGTCGTCGTTTGTAATTGCTATGCCAATCCTGGGGTGTCAAGGGTGGCAAGGGGTCAGAAACTGTTATAAGCCAATAGTTTTGGTTGAGTTCTTGCACATTGTATTCCTTAGCAAGCAGCACAGAAGTCTGACAAGTTGCTGGTAGTCGTGTCTGTTGTCTTAGTAGCTGGGCCTCGCAGATGGAGTCGCTATCGATAGGGTACGGAAGGACATCGGAGTAGATCTTGGTACTGGTCTTCAGCTGTTTGCAGTTGTCCTGGGGTGCGATTTTGGACTTATCATTTCGTTAGTTAACGAATCGCTAAATCACGTGATTTAGTCAAACAACTGAAAAAGGTTGAAAGTAGCATCCATTTCTTAAATGGAAAATAGCACGTATTTTTTGACGTCAAGTAGGCCAGTTTTTCATTACGATTTGACAATTACTGTTAACCTTAAAATTATTTTGTTGACGTTGAGCAAAACACAACAAATTTCTTTGGCCTAATTAATTAAGTATACTTTATTATTTTGGAAATAATTAAAAGGTGATGAAGAGTTAAAAATCTGAAGCTACTAAGGTCTGCCTGGAGATCCTTAATACTTGTGTTTGTTATACTTCTAAAATGGAAGATATAGCAGCATTGTTGGCATCAATTGGTGATGGTGAATAATATTGTACCTAATACCTACTAATATTCTAATACAACAGAAGTTAACAAATAAGTGGTGATTTCAAGAGACCTAAATTTGACTTTAATTAATCGCTACATGTGAGTGCAGTGAAAAAAGTGAACATTTTAGTGGATATTATACTGTGCTTTTCCAGAACAGATTTTAATATTATTATTCCTTACTATAAAGGCGTAATATAATATTTTTGCACTTGTATTTCCAGATATTTTAGAGACATTAGAGAATATGATATTCTTAAAGACACTGTCAGGTATTTCGAGGTAGGATATAACTATTTTAAGATACATAACACCTTTTTAAATAAATAGGACACTAAGCAAACATTTGTTAAAGAATCAACATTAAACTAAAATCTAATAATTTTAACAGACAATTGTTGAATACTTTAGTAAGCCATATTTTGAGATAGAGCTTAAGTTTTTTTTCTTTATTGTCTACAAATTCAACGTACTGTAGTGATAAATGCATACATATCTTTATTAGAGTGGACTAGTTTTAGACGTACTAGTCAAAATGTTATATTTATTCTGAATTAAATATTTTTTCAAAATGAAACTTCCAACTTTAATTTCTAATACATTTGTTTTCTATATTTATCTAATGAATTGGTAATAAAAATATGTTTTTTATTTTTCAAATGTATTGTTTATTTTAATTTTTTTAATAAAATGGTAATATGGTCTTAATAAAATAAGTTACACACTTATTCTGTGTTAAAATTATTAAAATAAATAATAGGATTTATTAAATCATTAGAAAAATAAACAAATAGAAGTTAATACTTTTACATTTAATTATAAAGTTTAAAATAAATAAAAGGCCTTATTGAAGAAGGGCAACCACCAGCATTTAGATCAGTTTAAAAGAGTAAAAAATGAAAAATTAACCCTTTAACATTTTTGCAGGACTTTGCATTTTGGGGTGCTTGGGCCCCATGTTTTCCCACTTTTATCATTCTGTCTGTACGCAGCATAGCTTAAAAACTACTTTTCCAGTTGAATTTAAGTTTTCAACGGAATGAACACATTTTGGTAAAAATCGAATATGGCGAAACAAAATGGCGGCCTAATGAAATGAAACTGCATAAAACTCAAGTGAGAAACAGAGACAGACTGGTAAAATTTTAGTCCGAATCTTGTATGACAAAAGTAAATGACGGATAGATATTTTGTCATGCTCTATATATATTTCAAAGATACTGATAATTACCATATAATTAGGAAGAAGAAAATTTACTTTGCATTTTTTTCATTGCATTAAAAATAATAAAATTACTGCACAGTTGATCCTATACCTAATAGAGTAATATTATCGTCTAAAAACTAAAAATTGACGTTTGGAGAGTTTACATAACTACCAAAAGAAACAGTTGGAACTGAAAAATAAATATTTCTACGTTCATACCTTAACTTTTGGAAATTTGTTTAAAGATTCATATATAATACCACCCATAACTAATTTCATAATGGTATCAATCTCTAACTTTCTATATCCCTGTAAATCTGTATCTATAAAACGCCTAAATATAATTATTTTTTTAGATTTAAGTATAGTCATAAATCTTTAAGATATAAATGAAATAATTTTCCATTTTGATTATTATGAAATTGACTGGAACTTCTTTAATTTTTTTTTAAAGTGTTGCAATATTTTATAATGAAAATCAATTCTATATTTGTCACTAAATAAAAAAATATTACAATTGGACATGTTTTTATTGTTCAAGTTGTTACAACCTGAAATTAATTTCCATTGCTGCTGATTTCTGGTGATATGTAAGTACACACCATTTTCTTTTACAAAGGGTCCAAAGGACTCACACTGTGACTTGAAATACCTAAAAAGAAGAAAAAATATTGTAAAAAAATTATTGATAAAATAGGTATATTTCCAATTTTCGTTAAAAATTAAAAGCAATACTTAAGAAGCATATTTCCCTTAAGAAAATATGAAGAATATCCATATAAATATGGCTTTTTAAACTTGTGTTTGTAACCAACAGCATGTATAGTACCTCCACCCAATTTTTTTTATTCAATATAACCATAACCCCTACATTAATTAATTAATTTTAGGTACTGATGTCCAAATTTGTAGACAAAATTCAAGTTTACTAATTTTCAACCAGAATTTATATATTGAATTGTGGTTTTTGATAATGCCTAGCACTATATGTTGGATTTAACACTTCGAAAATGCAAAAGGCCACAAGAAATCTGTTACACAGAGTATTATCTAAGCCCTTGTCATTTTCATAAAATGTTTATATACACACAATGACTATTACAAAACGAAATATTATATTGTTCTTTTCTACCCAGGATAATTCACACTCGAATACCAAAAAATTTTTTTTATATAAAGGGTGTTTTCACCAAAATGTAAATTTTTCTGGATGTGTTGTTTTTCTGAGCTCCTGTATGCATCAAACAATTGTTTCTTACCCCATTCTACTGTGAACTTTTTACTTTAAACTAACTTTCATGATCCATCAGATCAAAAGGTCATTTGAGAGTTTAAAAATTAATGAAACTTATTAAATAATGGTAAAAAGGTCTGTTATTATTTAAATTTACATAGATATTAATGAATTCTAATGATGAGTTTGAAGTTAGTTCAAAGTAAAAAATATGCAAAACAGTTTTTTATAAGATAATGTTTTTATTTATATTTTGACATCTAGATACAGCTTTAACTATAGAAAATAAAAACACAATAATTGTAGGATTTTTTCACTATTATCTTCTAAGTACTATACAAAATATTACTGAACAGAAGAAATTACATAAAATTTTTCTTATGCATCTTTAAAGATTATCCAAAAAATTGATAAAAGCCATATATTTATAATCTCTCTCTCTCTCTGAAGTATGAAAATATATTTATAATCGGTATGAAAAGACTAATTTAATTAGATAATAATATTCAAGGTGTCACATTTAAAAAATCCATGTTATGTAGTTTTTTCTACTTTTCAATAATTTTTAGAAATATTTGATATTTTTAGACTATAATACAGGAATAATCCAACAAATTTTGAAATTAAAGTTTTTTTTTAAATTTTCTATCATTAAAGATGTAACTAGGTGTCAAAATATAAATGAAAGCCCTGTACAACAGTCGCATTTATAAATTTAGAGACATTACCTTTATTCATAACTGAGGTAAGAAATAATAGTATAAGGGATACAAAAGTTGAGAAAAAAAAACATGTTTAAAGAAAATTTACAATTTCGTTGAAAACACCCTGTACAAAAAAAACTAAAGAATTTAAAAAAAACAAGGAGAACTTTTTTTTACAAGTGTTTTACAAAACACTCTGTAAAACAACTTACTGAAGACCTCTGCATTAACATCCTCTAGGCTATAAACTTAGTGCTAGACCGTAGGGGCGTCCCTAGACTCCTGTTACTGAATGGGGGGAAGGGGGAGGGGGACACTTGCCTCCCCTGGAAAATGTAAATATTGTATATTACATATATAAATTACATTTATATACCAAATGGACTATGCATGACCTTTTTTGGTTTTTTTTTCATCAGTTATGGTTCTGCGGGCGCCCATGCAATATCCCAAAAAAAAAAGACATCGCCTCCCCTATGCCCTCCTTAGTTACGCGCCTGCTGGACAGTGTCGAAAACCGTAACTAAATATGTTAATTTTTGTTGAACGAAAATTGAGATCTGCATATTGTCAAAAAATTTCCATCTTTAAGTTCGTCATTTATACGTCACAATCCACAATGCCACTAGGTATTCTAAAAATTATACTGAACAAAGCCTATAAGAAAGGGTGAATTGCGAGGTAGCTACTAGGACTACACATAAATCTTATAAAACTAGCTTGAGGGAAATTCGCTACATTTTATATATGTTGTAGTTCTTGACTTTCTGAACAATAGATACCATGATCACCTCCAAATCTTACAAAATAGAGACAGAATTGAATTTATAATATAAAGTTATTCTGAAGAAAAAATCGAGAAAAAAATGTTTCTTGTTACAAAATACAGTTTTCACTGTGAGTAATCTAATTTTCATAGACTTAAGTCAGTTTTACTTTATTTGATATGATTAAAAAAGGCAACATACAGATGTTTTAGAGTAAATTGAAGTTTAAAAAATAAAATTTTAAACAAAACGAATTACAAATTCATGTATAGTCTTTTTTAAGGAATTAAATCTCAATTTACCAAATTGCATATAAACCAGACGTTTTGTTCTTTAATAAAACAAAATAGTCCATAATAAAAAACATTTTTGGGACATCCTGTATAAATATTTAATATATCCTTACAAAATGTACTTTCAGCAACCTAGTTTCTTCCAGTACCTAACAAGGTATCCCAGAACTACATAATAATGGATTTGAAATAACCTCTTCTGGTCAAAAATGGTAAACACAGTTAACTTAACTTACAAAAAATAAGGTTTCTTCATGATATAGGTATAATGTATATGGTGTATAATTTTTTTCTCTAAAATTAAGTTTGGTTCACTTTTGTTCCTTTATGTATATATATGTAGTTTTTTCAATTTTTAACACATCTGATATTTTATACAGACTTTATGTACAGGATGTTTGGTTATATTTTAAACAGTACCCTAGAGACTTTATTATGAGTTATCAAAAAACTTTAAATATAAAAGTGTTTAGGTTTGGTCAATTTACAAGAAAAACAAACAAAAGATAATCGGAAATTTAGCAAATGGGCATCGACTGCCTTATTTTAAAAGGCACACCCTGTATAATAGATACACCTCAAATGGTCTCTTCTTGCTGATTATTAATAATGGACTAGGTTTAAGACCTTTACCTCTAAAGATAATCAAGAAATTTAAGAAAAACCCTATCATAAGAAGCAATGTATTCCAACTGACTCCACTATATTGGGAGCATTCTCCATCTCTCTCTTACACACTGCCTCTTATGGTTTTTCTAAAATTTCTCTATTATCTTTAGAGATAAAGTTTAAACCTAGTATATTTATAATCGCAAGAATGATTAATGAATGATGATTTTGTTTAAACCCAAAAACATTTGTATTTAAAGTTTTCTGATAACTCATAGCATAAGGCCTCTAGGGTATGTACCATTTAAAATATAATCAGGCACCCTGTACAATTTTACATAGGAATATTTTTATTGTGATGTGAAACTTCAAAAGTGATTCATAGATTTGAACAAGAGATTAATTTAAAAATACACATTAAAAATTGCAATTAGCAAACCCAAGGAAAAACAAACACTTCAAACATATTTGTATCACACTGTAAGAAATTAGACAAACATATAAAACATAATGAGGTGTCTAGCACAAAGTTTAATGGATGACATAATAAAAAAATAAGTGCACCATTCATCAGTTGAATTGCTATGCATTATCTTGCTGCTGTTTTCCGACAGAATATCAGTGCAAAAACAATTAGTCAAATAAAACAAGGTTTCAAGTGTTAAATTCTGTTTGATACTGTAAACTGATAATTTGTTATAATAACGAACTCATAGGTATGTTTTGCAGTAGACTTTGTTAAACATAAGCTTATGAATTATACTAGCCTAATCTGTTTAAGTCTAATATTATAGTAAGTTTCTTTATAAAAAAAAATAATCACAATTAATACTTACTTCTACAATCAAAATGGTCGAGTTCAAATTTGAATCTACAAAATAGCTTATCGAGGAATTTGTAATTGCGCTTCGGTGATTGTTCTTCCTTATATTGACTAAGTATGTGAAAGGTAAATGAAAATACTGTATCAAATACTTGACATCATTTCTTGTATCATTCCCTTCTTTTTAGGGTCATATTCTGCAAAAAAGTAAAAATATTGCTATAATCAATAAATGTGCCATACACCACATACTGTGTAATATAATATAACTAATTATTTCCCTACTCTAATAATTATAACATTATATAATTCCAACTATAGTTCTTTTAAAGAAAAACAAAGATTATTTCATTTCGCCCTCAACAGTGAAATTATATAATACCAAAGAAAATAATAGCTTACGCTATAAATTTTCTTTGATAATACCTGTTAAGGAATACTTTTGTTTACAAGTTATACATAAACCTCGACATAGACAATAAAATATAATTTTAGCAAGTACAGTCTATTTGCTTAAAAATGTACAAATTCATGCCTACCTGTAACAGTATTATGATAATCTAGATTCCACTGCCCTTATTGCTTCTTTAGTCTTTCCATCAATAGAAAATATTATTCTTAAATTGGTTTCTAGTTACTGGAATTTATGTTCAATTTTGCAATACTTAAATACACCATTATTAAACCACTGTTATGTTTCCGCAAGTGATCCATCAGCTGTTCGACTTGTTTACTTCTTCTTCATTCCTGTGTACGAGGCAGTCGCCAGATTGCCCTCCGTCCGTCAGAGTCGTTAAATCGGCGACCCTCGAAGTCGACCCTGCACCTTAGTCCAGTTTGGAGGCGTTATCGGTAGGATATCCGGATGGCGAGAGAATACCCCGAATCTTTCAAATACTTTAATAATTCCTCTTTAAATTTTTGAAATGCATCTAGGCTTCCACTAGGTGCCCCTTGAGAGTACTACTGATATCACGAGATGATTTCAATATCCCCTTACCCCTCCCACTCCCGCCACGTAGCGGCCGTTACGCTAATATTCTTGTAGAACTGCGGCAGACGAACGGGATAGAATACAACTAGGCACACGTTATTAAACCACTGTTATGTTTCCGCAAAAACCGTGATCCATCAACACAGCTGTTCGACTTGTTGTTTACTGTGTATCTGTGAACTATAAAAGTTAGGTTAGGTTACGAGAGACCAAAATAAATAAAATACTGCCTATTCTTAAAATAGGGAGGGCCATTCCCCAGTAACAACGGGCAATTACAAGCTAGACTAAGAGTTTTATTCTTACTCTAAGTTTAAAACGCTTTGTTCTCCCGAGGAACGCATTTCGCCTATATTATTATATTATTTTTCTGTGGAAGGCGCGCCCCGTTTCAAAGGCGGATAAATGTATGATGTTTATGTGGTTGCATAACAGCCGTGGTGCTGGATTAGAATAGATGGAATACATATTAATATAGGTCCCTTTTCTTTTAAAAATAAAATACGTAATATAGAATTTTGCACCATATAGCAAATAATGTAATTAATATTTAAACAGAATATTCACAACTTTGTTAAATATTTCTTAAAAAGAAGTACATTTTGAGGATAGCGTTTTATGTTTTCCCGTACTTCTAACAAAATGATCAAGAAAGAAGAATTCACTGAATTAAAAATAACGATTCATTAATAACTAAAATATACAGGTTTCGTAATAATATGACATAGATAATATTTTTTAAACATATTAGCTTACCTTGTTTAATTTGAAGGATTTACGAGTTTCGTATCTTCGCTGCCTATTTGGAGGTTCCATGTTTTCATGATTTTCTTGAATATTTTGGCATCTGTTGATTATTTACGGTATGATGCATATGCTAATATATCATGGCTTAGCTTTCAAGTAATCAAAACTACTTTTTATCTTACGAAATAAAACTCCAAGACAATAAATTTAGATATTATCAAAAACTCAAGAACTGACAGATTTGGAAAATGGCGGCTTTAGTAGTAGGTTGGTGTTTAACAAACCAGGATCGGAAAATCCGAATGTCATGCCGAACAGCTCTCCGAACGGAGAAAATTTTCGTTAACTAACGAAATTATAAGTGCAAAATCGCACCCCAGGTTTCGAAATGATACGTACAATAATGAATCATCGTCACGCGCAATGAATTTTTTAGTAGTTGGTAATATATGGTGGAAGCCTGTTCGATTGTCCAAAATTGGGATAGGGTACAAGTGATAGAGGATATAGGTTTCAGGTTCGATTAAGGGAATTTTTAGTACAAAAATTATTTTTTGATCAGGCTGATATGCTCCTAGTTCGATTATATCAAGATATTCCGCTACATTTGATGAATATGTTGGTAAAGGTAAATTATTTTTTACTAAAGATCGAGAGATTTCTTGTAATGAGGTGATCAGATCTTGAGGGGTGATAATTGAGCTATGGAGTATCTTTAAACGGGCGATTAATAAGTTTTCGATGTGATGTTCGTCCCGCGTTACTTTTTCTATACAGTCGTTAAAGTATTCCCCGTCAGAAGCATCTAGATTACCTGTAATCGATTTCCAGACAGTACCAATACCATTAAATATACCGCGTTTAGTTCTAAACTCGTATGGTTTAGTGTCTGCGATTATTTCTTTGTATTTTCGGTTTACGGCGTTGGGAAGTTGTTTTAAAATACTAATGTGTGTTTGTATGTCAACTTCAGAAGCTAAAACTCTAGGTTCAGGTACTTCAAATGTGTCTATTAATTTTGTCGTTGCTCAAAATAGCTTCTTTCAAAAGTTGCAATTCTTTATAGACCAGGAGCGTCCATTTTTCATTTGATATTTTGATTATATTTTCTTCATGGAAGAACAGTCCTACGGTGTTGTTTATTGGGGTGATGGTGAACTGGGATGTCACGGCTGACAGTATCCCGAAGAGTCTGAAAAGAATAGACTAGTCGTAGAAAGGTTTTAGTCTATCAAAATTTATTTTTGAAATTTGGTTTGTGGAAAGATTTCTTACTTTCGCGGAGGTTTGGAAAAGTTCAACAATTTGGAAGGGGCCATTGAATTTATTTTGACTTTTGTCTTTGATTTGGGATTCTTTGACAAATACTTTGTTGCCAACTTTATAACTCTGTTGTTTGTCGGAAACGAATTTATCAAATCTGATTTTGGATTTCTCTTTTTGAATATTAGTTCTCGTTCGTGCGATTCTGTAATAACTTTCCATTTTATTATTGAGATCTCTAATGTACTTTGAAATGAGTTGTTCTTGGTTGTATAAGGTTTCTGGGGGTGGACTGGATGTATGGCTAAAGATAAGCTCGTATGGTGTAATCCATGGGTCTTATTTTTTGTGTTGTTATAGCAAATCACGGCGTAAGGGAGAATGTTAAATGGGTGTTCATTGGGATTTTCAGCTTTATGTACTCATATCATCTCTGTTAGGGTCGCATGAAATCGTTCAAGTGATCCATTTGATTGCGGATGAGTGACGCTGGAAAATGTCAATTTTACGTCATAAAGTTCACAAAGATCTTTCATTAAGGCGTTGTCGAATTCACGGCCATGATCACAGTGGATCCGTAAAGGGGTGCCAAAATGTTGGAAGAATAGTAGAAGTGTGTTCACGACTGTTGAAGCTTTTTTATCCGATAGAGCATAGGCCTGTGTGAACTTCGTTAGTTTATCTCTAATCGTGAAGATTATTTTTCCCAGAATGATACTCATCTAATATAATGGGAATCTGGTCCTCATCGGGAGTTTTTACGATATTCTAACATATTTTGAGTTTAACGTCTTTATCGGAGGGGATAAATGAGAGAATTTCTAAAATTGGTAGTTCTAAATTATTTTCGATACAGTAAGTCTGGGCTAAGTCAAATTTGTCTTTGCTCTTAAATAAGGCATAAAAGAGATGTTGGACGACGGAATCCTTGTTGAGTGGCAAAGGGATTATAAAATATTTTCGATTTCTTACACTTTTACTAGAGACAACATTTATTTCGTTATTTGCAAAATGGTAGTTTTCTTCAAAAATGTCTTCAATGATTTTATAGTGTAGATCCTCTAATTTTGCTTGACGAAAGAAGGTCACTATATTTTTGTGACATTTGTCTAGGAGTTGGGAGTTTGAGGTCGCAATTTTAGCATAGTCTATAATTGATTTTGTTTTGTATAGGTGTACGAACCGGTTATATTCTTCTGTTATTTGTTTTGTGTCTGTTTCGTCTTGACTTTCGTCGTCCGATTGGGGTGGTTCTTTGCTAGTTGATGGTTTCTCATGTATGTCGTCTTTGTTGGCAGCAAAGAAGACTGAAGTTTTGCGCATTCTTGAAAGTGGTTAATTTTTATTCGAGACAGTGCATCGGCGTTTTTATTAATTTTACCGGGTTTATATTCAATTTTATAGTCGTACTCCTCAAGCTTCAGACGCCAACGAGCTAAACGACTTCCTGTGTCTTTTATTGAGAAAAGTTATGTTAAAGATCGATGGTCTGTGATGAGGCGAATTTCCTTCCAAAAAGATACGGTCGGAAGTGTTTTTCAGCCCAGACAATTGCAAGCAATTCACGTTCTATTGTCGAATACTTGGTTTCCGCATTATATAAAGTTCTAGAGGCATATGCAATGGGGAGATCTTTACCTATTGGGCCTTGCGACAGGACAGCGCCAATAGCGAATGCGCTTGCGTCTGTGGTTAACAAAAATTGATCTTGGAAGTTATTGTAAATCAGAATTGGGTTAGAGATGAGGGCTTTCTTCAGCTCTTCGAAGCTTGATTTATAGTCGGAGTCGAAATAGAAGTGTGTATCTTTTTTAAGAAGTTTGGTTAAGTGTTTTGAGATTTTTGCGAAATTGGGGATAAATCGTCGATAGTAGCCAGCCAGTCCCAAAAACGATTGAATGCTTTTTGAATTTTTTGGGTCGGGAAAATTAACAATACAGTCTACTTTTATACAAGGTATGCGTCTTCCTTTCTTAGAAACTCGCATTTATCAGGCTGAATTTTTAGATTGGCTTTCCTTAAACGTTTAAATACTTCGGTTATGCGAGAAATGTGCTCGTGGATTGTGGGGGAATAGATAATTATATCGTCCATATATACCAGACAGCGCTCATTCTGAATGCCAAGAAGGATGTTATCCATGACCCGTTGGAAGGTGGACGGAGCATTTTTAAGGCCGAAGGGCATACGAATAAATTCGTAGTGACCATTTTCTACTAAGAAAGCTGTCTTTGGGATGTCTTTAGGGTCGATTTCGATTTGGTGGAACCCGGAAGCGAGATCTACGGTCGTAAAATATTCGCACTTCCCTAGTTGGTTAAGGAGGTCAAAAATATTGGGTAACGGGTACTTATCATCCACCGTAAGCTCATTAAGCTTGCGGTAGTCTATGACTACACGCTATTTCTGTTTCCCAGAAGCGTCGAGTTTCTTTGGGACAACCTAGACTGGCGAGGACCATGGTGAGATAGAGGGACGGATGATATCTATAACATTTTGTTGACTTGAGTTTTTACTTCCTCTTCTGGGGATACCTGTACGACTTGGTAAAAACAGGGCGAGCGTTGTTTGTTTCTATCGAATGTTTTATTTCGTTTGTAAAAGAAAGTGCTTCTCCTTCAAGGTAGAAAACGTCCGCGAAGTCCAGGCAAACGTTTGTCACAAGTTCTTTTTCTTCCTCGTTTAAATGTTCGGTTCTTAACAAATTTTTTTATTTGTGTGGTTCTGTCATGCTGGCCTTTTAAATTTTGTTCTGTTATAAGGTTATATATTGGGTCAGAGGTGTCATTTATCGGATCTAATGATATATCTGAAAAGTCAATGTTTTTTGCTATCGCATTGGTATTGACAATTGAGGTAAAAAATTCACCGTGTTCGTTTACTCGCACTAAGGCGTACGGGAGCCTAACTTTTTCTCTTTCTTGCGCAGCTAGCAAAGCGTCGGTATTAGCAAGATCGCATTTTAATTTAAAAAAATTTTCCGTCCTAGCTTCTATCAAAATTTTGTTGCAATTATTATTTCAGATAATATTTTCGTTTTTTTGTTCGCTGTCTACTTTAAATAGTGGAAGTGTTTTAAAATTGGTAACTAATTGCTTTGATTTTAAATCTATTACACATTCGTAATGCTCTAAGAAGTCTAGGCCCAAAATACCGTCGAAATCAATATCTAAATTATAAATATAGACTTTATGAGGATCGCCACTAGCGATTGGGACAAGGGTTGATTCATTGATAGAGAGTTTTTGATCAGTAATCCCTTGGACGGTTACTTTTTCGGATGACCTATGTCGAAAATTTTGAACAGTTTTTTCTTTAAAAATGGAAATTCCCGCGCCGGAATCTATAAGCAACTTATATTTTTCGGTGGCATCTTTGATGTAATATAAGTTTTTGGAATTTACAATGAGAAAGGGGCTTAAAGAAATGTCTGTTCGGGGAAGTTCAGATCGGGGTTCATATCGTCTAGGTTCATTGTTTGCATTTGAGTTTGGATTTCTACTAAGGGGTCTATTTCCGGGTAGTTTTGGTCCGGAGGATGATGGTTCGCTGGAAGAGGAAGAAAATCCTGATGATTTGTGTGTTCTCTTGACTCTATTGGGTACTAATCATAACAGTAATCTTGGCTGGGATAATCTTGTGGACAATCATAGTTTTGATAATCATAATCATTATAGTAGATATCATTAGAATTAGAAGCTTCGCTTTGCAAATAGTCGCTAGCGTTGACATGGTATGTCCTTTGTTGATTAGGACCGAAATTTGAGTTTTTATTAATTATATGGAGGGCGGTATTGTGGTGGATTGTTATATTGTTGAGGTTTCTGTTGACTTTGCGAGAAACCGCTGGCTTGTTAAGGTCTAGGTTGGTTTTAGTTATAATTACTAGACTGTTGAGATGTGTTCGGTGTATGGTGTTGATATGGTCTTGGAAACCCTGAACTAAAATTAGGTTGAACATTTTGGCGATTCGATGGGGGAGTGAGGCACTGACAAGCAGAATGACCTGTACGTCCGCAATTATAACATCTCATGGGTTGTGGCTGTGGTTTTCGTATAGGTAAAGTGGGTCTTGAAAAAAAGAACTCAAAAGCATTTAGCATGCTTAGAAAACGTCAAATTTATTTTATTATTTTGTTTTTAAAGATCTTTTTTCCAATTAAACGGGGTGGTCCTAGGACAATAAAATACGTCCGTGAAAAGAGATCCAAAAAATATTTCAAGACAGAAAAGCATCAGTTAAGATAAATCACGTGACTACCTTTTTTGTTATTTGAGCAAAAACTTTGGGCACAAAAAAATTGTGAATGAACAGAAATTCGCAATTTTTGATCTAACTTCAGCATGACGGTTAACAGATCAAAAAGCTGGCTTAGTGTATATATACTATACTTACCAGGGGTTCGAAATAAACTAATCCAAAAAACTTAAACATATCTATAACAAACCCGAAACTTCATGTTGTAGCTTTCTTAAAACAAAATATACTTTAATCTGCAATATTTGAATAAAAATGGCATTGCTTTGTCTTTTATGATAATCATCTACACAGGCTTTCAGTTGACCAAATCTCAATATACAGGTTGTGTGAAAATGTCTTCGCACATATAACAAAATTATTTATCTTGTGTTTTTGTGAAAATTGGAAAACGATAAAATTTTCTTGTATTGTTTGGTAGAACTAGATAGCACCTTTACTTAGCTAAAAGGAAAACAATCTTTAACAGAAATTTAACATTTTAACTTTTTTTTGAAAATTTGGATTTTATTACTGAGATCTATTTAATCTTATGTTTAACATGTTGAATTGTACTTTGTCATTTCATTATACGGTGTGCTTATAGAAATAAATACAAAAATCTCTAAATTTTTGGCTTACCTGAGGAATAGAGTGGAACTACGTGATATTCTCTGTTGAAAGTGGGCTTGGGCTATTGACAGATGATCGGTACGAGTCTGTGGGGGCACCAGAATACTAGGGTTAACGATAGATATGTATAAGAAGTTCATGCATACAGGAGTGTCTCTGTAATGGTTTAGAACGGAATATTTCTTTAATTTATAGATTTTTATTTTTTATTATATACACCCTGTAAAATAAATTACCTAAAGTAACATTTAACCCGTTAAATATCAGATCTAAAATTGAACTTTATCTCGAAAATATTTTTAAATAGATCTTACATAATAACACGTTAAAAAGTAAAACAGAGAACATTTCTTCTTAACGGTACTAAAAGGTTATACCTAAGTCTACCAAATAATTAATTAAAAAAAAATTGTTTTCTAATTTTTGCAAAAATATAAGTCAATTGTGTTATAAATATGTGTAAAGACTTTTTCACATAACCTGTATATTGTCATTTACCCAATCTAAAGCCCATGTAACGATTACCATAAAAGACAAAGAAACGCCATTTTCATTTTAGAATTGCAAATTAAAAGACGCTGTGTTTTAAGAAAGATACAAAACGTTGAAGTCTCGGGTACGTTAAAAATATACTTAGTTTTTTGGGATCAGTTTACAAAAGCAATCCGTGTTTTTTGTTTTTGAATAGTCTTATTTCTTCGATTAATTGGATTTTAAACTGATTTTTTAAAATCATCATTTTGTTCCGTCATGTTGAAGTCGTACCCGGTTATCATTACATCACATTTAATTTCAGTTCAGTTCTATTTAATACCTAATTTTGTGCAAAACTTAAGGTAAACCTTGAAATTTTGATCAAATTTTGAAATCTATCGGGTAAGTAGTTTTTTAGGTATGCCGCGAACTCACAGACAAGCATACTACCAGACAGACCGTTGAAATTGAGAAAACATGTTTTTCGCCTCTAGGAACGCTAAAACTTGAAGATATATAAAACCTGGGAGTGTGATTTTGATTGGCCGCTATTTTGTTCCGCCGTATTGATTTCGTACACAATTTTATGAGTCCATCTCTAAATCATTCTTCTTATACAAAAATTGAAATCATTTTATTAAGTAGTTTTTTCTGGCTGATTTTTTTAAATATTTTAGTAGGCCACCATTCTCTTTCGCCCAATTGGATTCGTACCAAAATTTTACCAGTTGATGTCTACAATTTTTGAAGTAAATTGTGTAATTAGTTTTAAGTAATATTTTGTTTACATTTCACTAGGCCGCCATTTTGTTCCGCAATATCGGATTTTTATCAAAATGTTACCGGGTCATCCCCATATGACCCTTAATTTTTTATAAAAAATTGAACTCAGTCGGGTTAGTAGTTTTTTTTGCTATGACGCTAACAGACGGACCGACGAAATCGAGAAAACATGTTTTCCGACGTCTAAATTGCGAAAATTTTAGAGGGTGCTTTTTCACGATTGCGATACTTTCCTTTACGTTAGTAATTCAATAAAAGTAAGAACTGTTTGTTTAAGTTTTGTCACCACGTCATAGGTATTCGAAGGCTACATTTTGAGAGTATCAAACAATTTTTAGTTTAACCATGGGCGTAGGTATATGGGTAACCCTAAATTTCTGAAGAAAAAAATTATACGCCACTGACTTTTTAAAATTTCGCTACTTTTGGCATTTAGGGCAAGTAAAAATACATAAACAGTACTTCCTGGTATATTCTGATATGTCAAGTTGCTTTAGTGACAAGCAAATTCTACTCAAGCTCTAAAATACATAATTATTTTTAAAGTTTAAGTTATGTCAAAAAATTATTGTTATTGATGCTTTTTATAGGCTCCCCAATACTTCTATTAATACTTATATGCGAATTTTCATATTTATTAACGTTAACCGGGTGTCTGCAGAGAACTACGGACGTCTGTTTTTAGATATATTTTTACGCCTGACTTCAATATTAATTTTTGAACTTTTAATAACTCGGTTTTAAATACTTTTAAATCTTATGGCTTAACTCAGATTTTAGAGGAACCAATCAAGATAACAGAAAAATATTTCTTACCACAATTTAGTTTATGTCAAATTTAATCTTAAGTTTAACATATCGGTAAAATTCTTTTACCAGGAACTTCCCTCGTTATGAATATTTCCTTTTATTAGGAATAGTGAAGTGTGACCTAATTTAGTTCAGTATATAGTTAGTTAAACACACAATTTTGTTCCATATTGGATTTCTACCAATATTTTACCAGTTTCTATCTATGCCACACTTGATTTTTGGACATAATTTAAAATATAATCAATCAATAAGTAGTTTTTACATTTATAAACATCGCGATTTTTTTACGTCGTATTGAATTTGTACCAGTTTATCCCTATATTACAATTAATTTTGCTGCAAAACTTAAAGTCATTTGACTAAGATCTTTTCTACCGTGATTTTATAAAAAAAATAATTTGGCCACCATTTCGTTCCGCCATTTTGAATTCGTAACACAACATTATCAGTTTATCTCTATATCACATTTAATGCTTGCAGAAAATTTAAATTAATCTAATAAGTAGTTTTTAATTCTTATTTTTTCAATATTTTATTAAGCCGAAATTTTATTTTGCTATCTTATATTCATGCCAAAATGTTACCAGTTCATTCTTATGTAACACTTGCTTTTTGTGCAAACTTTGAGGTAAATTGGATAATTAGTTTTTTTAGTAATAAATTTTATAACGTTTCGCTGGCCCGCCATCTTGTTCGGCATATTGGATTTCTGCCAAAATATTACCAGGTCATCCCCATATAACACTCAATTTTTGACTAAAATTTGGAAGCCAATCTGGTGAGTACTTTTTAAGCTATGCCGCGAACTGACAGACAGACAAACCGACGAAATTAACAAAACATATGTAGCATAGGGACACTAAAACGTGAAGATAATATGTAAAATCTGAGAGGGTGATTTTTTCAGATTACAAAATTTTTATTTGGGCGCCAGTTTGTTCCGCCAGCCACCTTGAACCATGTTTATGTATCTATAAACAAGGCCTTGAATTAGTACCACAATTTTACTAGTTTAGCTCTATACCACAATTAGTTATAGCACACAAGTTGAATTCAATATTTTAAGTAAGTTTATCAGGCTGAATTTCTAAATATTTTATTAACCCGCCATTTTGTTCGGCCATCTTGGGTTCGTACCACCCGATACATAATTCTGGTCGTAATGTTACTGTCCATAATTGGTTTAGCGATGTGACCCTGTTAAAATATCTAGCAGAAGAACACCGTATCTCCTTTGGCACACTAAAAAAGAACAAGTGGCAGATACCTCATCAGTTAAAACATAAAAAATCGAGACGTTTGTTCAAGCATTTTTTTCTTTTGAAAAGAAGGAACACTTTTTTCGTACGTTCCTCAAAACAAAGGTACCAAAAAAAAAGTGATATTAATATCAATTATGCACCAAGATGGTAAAATTGACGAGGCGACCAGAGATAAAAGAAAACATGAAATTATTATCTTCTACAATCAAACAAAAGCATGGGTAGACATGTTTGCCGAAAACTGATTAAGCTCGTAAAACAGAAATTGAGAATACCCTGCATAAACGATGCGAGTCCTGCCAGCAAGACAAAAAAACAAGATTGACACAATACTCTTGCTAATATTGTCGATCTTACCTATGTCTACAGGACACTAGCTTTATGTGTCCCGAAGGTTGTGAAAAAGACAATTCAAATAGCTAGGAATAACGTTAAAAAGACTAAAAGTTAATGTCTAGACTGTCAAGAAAATGTTTGAGTGTCTAGTTTTCTTTGTTTTATCTCAGTGTATTTTGTTTTTTTATTTATTTTTTATTAAGTCAAAAAATTAATTAAGTATCTGAGAGATACAGCGTTTCGTAAGGAGCGAAACTAGCGGAGTGTTCATTTGACGCCAACACAAGAGAGAGACCTCCGAGAGAGAGATGAAGCTAATTATGGCAAAAAGTCTGAAGGACATAAAACTTAAATTAGGACGCCCCGTTTTAAATGTATGTTGTTAATATTTAAAGTATTATAGACAATAATTCGACACTTTTAGTGTAAATTAAAGGTTTTAAAAAATTTTATAAGAAATCTGAGAAGCTTAAGGAAGTCAAAACTTGGGTTGGATATACAGAATGTTCAAAAATAAAAAGTGATTTCGAAAAACTAAAAATGTTTAAAATTTCTGAGACAGCTAAAGTATAAACAACAAACCATATTGTTAAATGTTTAGTAACATTTTTACATAGTTACCTATAGTTAAAGAAATATTATTTAGGTTCAAGAACCCCCGATTTCGAAATTATAACAAAACTGTTTCTAGATTTTTTTTATAAAACTAGTTTTATCTTTTATTTGAACATTCAGTACCTTTTCTCTTGATATTGTTAAACTGTTTCTTCTTTAAGCGCCCTTCATCAAGAATAAGATTTTTTTTTATTAAGCACTGTATACGTCAAATATCTCTATCACATTATGATAGACGCCTGTACTGAAGTCAAATATATAAAATAAGGTTTATATGTTAGGTTTCCAACATTTATTAACGAAACAATTATTTAACTTATAAAGAGCACAATCCGTCACCTACATGTGAAATTTAATACTGATTCCCATTTCCACCTTGCAGTGTAATTTACTCCCTACAAGAGTAAACCATTTTAACTGTTTTTTAGTGAAAATTTTAAAAATGCATCAAATAAACTTAAATACAAAAGCAACATGTAAACATAAATAAACAACAAACGTTTAAGGCAAACTAATGGATTTCTTCCGTAATTAGCTCCATCTTTCTCGCACTACTTTGGAGTCAGTGAAGTCTCGTAAAGCCCAATCCATAATATCATGCCATTGGTATGTATCTAGACAAGATATTAACATGTGAGGAATATACTACTCAATTTACAAAAAGAATATGTTTGAGGATGCTCCCCAGAAGGTGAAATTCTCGTTCTTGATCGTGCTTTTTGCCATCACCCTTTTTTGATTATTTTATGGTTCATTAAGCTTACTTTAAGTGTATTTTTATTACGTAATGTTTTAAACATATATATATATATATATATATATATATATATATATATATATATATATGCTTCGAAAATGCCAAATGTGATTTTGGTGAAACGTCAGCAAAACTGTTCTTTTCAGAACGACAGTGTGAACGGATGTACACCCGGAATGAAAACACATTGTATTTTTCCATCCGTGAAGGAGTAAAAATCAACATATATATGTATATATATATATATATATATATATATATATAAATATATATGACTACTTTGACTAGAAAATGCATCCAATGTAAAATATATTAATCCCTAAATGGATCCCATCTCTTTATTGTATTCCAGTGTTCTGACAATACCAAACCACATACTGTTCCATGTGCTCTAATTAAACTGCGACCGAGCATTGGTCTTGGCTTTAATTTCTCTTCAGCTGTCTTATACATTTTAAAAATAATCTAAATGACCATTAACAACAGACACACTATCGTAATACCAGCCAGTAATAATATCCATCAAGGGCTAGATATAAACGAAACCACTCTGGCAAACATTTTTTTAATGTAGTGCCTGAAGAAATTAAACTTCTAATCGCTTAAAAACAAACACCAAATGCTTTTAAAGAATAAAAAGGCAATCTAAAGTGAATCCGCTCTGCAATTTTAATAACCTAATCTAAGCCTAGAAAAGCGCCTGCTTTGTATATAATATATATATATATATATATATATATATATATATATATATATATATATATATATATATATATATATATATATATATATATATATATATATATATATATATATATATATATATATATATATATATATATATATATATATATATATATATATATATATATATATATATTTATATACATTTAGCATTACCGACAACTAAAAAAAAATTTAATTTAATTTTTTTAATCATTTCACATAAAAGAATATTTTGCCAACAGAATAAAATATATGTCCGTCCTTGCCCAACGGTTATCAGATTTAAGATTAATTACAATTATTTTACACACAAAATAGACATTTTTAGAAAGATCAAATATTAAATTAAAACTAATTCCCGACTGCCAGGACGGTTCCGAAAAAAAATTCCACTGCATCTGCATTAGCGACAATTCTGGATACTGTTCCAGGTTCGGTATGGTAAATTTCGCCATGGTAGGTTATAAAATATTATTACAAACCGGGACAATCAATAAAAAGTATATTTTTAATAAAATTAGTATACATTTTTATAATTCAGGGGTAACGCTATAATGGTATGATGCAAAATTTAAACGGAGTAAAATCCTTTTTATTCAGAAAACCATCATTAACCAAATTTAAAAAATATGGATCTTCAACAAGAAAGCACACAACATTATAGACCATCAAGGCAAATCACAAGACTAATAACAATAAAATAACACGAAGTTATTATTAAATATTTATTTAATATTATAATGGGTAACAAAGAAAAGTAACAATAAATTTGGAAAAATATTTTCGCTTTATTTTGTTACTAGTTTTTCTAGTGCCGTAAAAGTCAATGCTTTTATCGATCAGGAATCGCTGCATTTGTTGATACGCTTTTTTACTTAAAAAAAACGCCTAACCTGCCCTAACCAAAAAAGCATAAATTAAAACATAAATACAAAATGACACGTTGTAATTGTGAATCTATTTTAAACAGTGTCAACGTGGGAATTTAACCGCAGCCTTCGTGACTGGCACTACTGGAAGTCCTTCTGACCCTGCACCAAGGTAGCTTGTCTGAAAGTAAACAGTCTTTCTTTATATTCTTGCCGACCTGTGAGTGTTATGTGGCCGACACAAGGCGGTAGAGACAGTCCAAAAATGTTGTAGCATCGAGCCAGCGGAGCCGCAAACCCCTTTTTATAGATAGACAAGGGCAGAGCCCACGGTATAGAGATCGCAATAAAACGATATAAAAGCAGTGTTGCCAACATGATGGATTATAAAATCCCTAGACCTACGCTTAAAAAATCCCTAGAATTCCCTAGTTTAGTTTCAATATTAGCCGAATCCTGGTATACTCGTGTTTATTATGTTGTGGAAAAAACAAATAAAAAAAACGTATTTATATATAGTAAATCTTAAACTTACATAGAAAGAAAAACAAAACACAAAAGTTCATGTGTAATTTTGGTTTTTTTAATCGGTATACTTGAATTTTGGTCTAAAACTTACCTTTGTTCTGACTCGAATGAGACCTATTCGTCACCTTTCTCTATTGCAAGAAATGGTTTTATCTTACTTAAAAATCCAACGATAATCGGCAATAATAATAATAGTGACTCTAAGTGACAACTCATACTCTCCACTCAATCTCGCAAGTGTCAATATCATCCTAAAGTCACTTTCAGACCCCGACAGTGGGCTCAAATGACATTGCACGGCCGACATCACAATGACTTGAATCAGCCCCACATAGATAAGGAAGCATCCAACAGGTGGCTGAAGGATGGACAACTATTCCTAGAAACAGAAGGACTTGGCAATACAGGACCAAGTTATTAATACACGGAATTACACCGAAATTCATCATCAAAGACCGGTCCGTTGAATCCGATAAGTTTCGAGAATGTAGCGAGAGATCGGAGACTATACAGCATATAACATCTAAAACTAAAATTAACATCTAAAACTAAAATCTAAACATGGACTACCTATAGCGACATAACCAGGTGTGTAACATCATAATCAGAAAATTGCCAATAAATACGGGCTACCGAACACCTTTGTGCTATATTAAAAATACCAACCAAGTTGAGACTACGACTAGGCATCATCGACCGACGATTGATAAAGACAGCATATTTGGTAGATGCCGCTGTACCAAACAATAACAATGTGTTGGATAAATATCAAGAGAAAAAGCCCAAATATGCGAAGCTGGCCATCGAGATACAGCAGATGTGGCGACTGAATAAGGTTCATGTGATACAGATCAACGTATCATTAACTGGACTAGTTCCAAAAACGTTAAAACTGAACCTAAAAATTATAGGACTGCATACTAACACCTTCATCGACATTCAGAAGGCAGTCCTGCTTAATACTTGCTACATAATGAGAAAATTCTTACAAGGACAACACATAGAACTAATAGAAACCAGCCCACTCCTTTTGATATTTTGTAGCATCGAGCCAGCGGAGCCGCAAACCCCTTTTTATAGATAGACAAGGGCAGAGCCCACGGTATAGAGATCGCAATAAAACGATATAAAAGCAGTGTTGCCAACATGATGGATTATAAAATCCCTAGACCTACGCTTAAAAAATCCCTAGAATTCCCTAGTTTAGTTTCAATATTAGCCGAATCCTGGTATACTCGTGTTTATTATGTTGTGGAAAAAACAAATAAAAAAAACGTATTTATATATAGTAAATCTTAAACTTACATAGAAAGAAAAACAAAACACAAAAGTTCATGTGTAATTTTGGTTTTTTTAATCGGTATACTTGAATTTTGGTCTAAAACTTACCTTTGTTCTGACTCGAATGAGACCTATTCGTCACCTTTCTCTATTGCAAGAAATGGTTTTATCTTACTTAAAAATCCAACGATAATCGGCAATAATAATAATAGTGACTCTAAGTGACAACTCATACTCTCCACTCAATCTCGCAAGTGTCAATATCATCCTAAAGTCACTTTCAGACCCCGACAGTGGGCTCAAATGACATTGCACGGCCGACATCACAATGACTTGAATCAGCCCCACATAGATAAGGAAGCATCCAACAGGTGGCTGAAGGATGGACAACTATTCCTAGAAACAGAAGGACTTGGCAATACAGGACCAAGTTATTAATACACGGAATTACACCGAAATTCATCATCAAAGACCGGTCCGTTGAATCCGATAAGTTTCGAGAATGTAGCGAGAGATCGGAGACTATACAGCATATAACATCTAAAATTAAAATTAACATCTAAAACTAAAATCTAAACATGGACTACCTATAGCGACATAACCAGGTGTGTAACATCATAATCAGAAAATTGCCAATAAATACGGGCTACCGAACACCTTTGTGCTATATTAAAAATACCAACCAAGTTGAGACTACGACTAGGCATCATCGACCGACGATTGATAAAGACAGCATATTTGGTAGATGCCGCTGTACCAAACAATAACAATGTGTTGGATAAATATCAAGAGAAAAAGCCCAAATATGCGAAGCTGGCCATCGAGATACAGCAGATGTGGCGACTGAATAAGGTTCATGTGATACAGATCAACGTATCATTAACTGGACTAGTTCCAAAAACGTTAAAACTGAACCTAAAAATTATAGGACTGCATACTAACACCTTCATCGACATTCAGAAGGCAGTCCTGCTTAATACTTGCTACATAATGAGAAAATTCTTACAAGGACAACACATAGAACTAATAGAAACCAGCCCACTCCTTTTGATGCATGAAATCCGGAACATTTGTTGAGAAATTGATTGTCAATTTCGATAATAATAATAATAATGAGTCTGACCGGCTGGGTACTGCATCCAGCAGTATTGAGGACGCTACGGTAATTTCGTAGTCCGTACTGTCAGCGACGTCCAGCTGTCCGCTGTCCTAAATACCCAATATCCATGCCCTTCCCACACCCTAGCCACCCTAAACCCCTCCTAACCTTTGAAATCGCACGGAGCAACTAACCTCGGTTAAGTTGCTTGGGCAGTGACGCCTCCATGGACACGAGTTACCTGCCTCGGAAAAGAGCCGCTGCCTGGGGATCGCCAGGGCGCCTTTGGAGCCACTGCTGAAGGTGACAGCATGCGGGACGGTGGCGGCGAAAGGCTGAACAGGCGGGCCTTTGCCGAAAAAACTGCTACAGCCGAACCTATTCCTGAGAATTTCATCAGAGCCGACATTGTTGGTAGCCGACATTGTTGGAGACGGAAGTTGTCTGTTCCGATAAGTCAGCTTGCACATATACGGCCATCAAAACAATCATACCAAACTTCGAGAAGACGCATTGAAATACCTACGACAAAACTGGTCGGAACTTCAGATATTTTCGTTTACGACTTCGAGAACTATGATAAGTTCATAAGGAAAACCACTACATACGGAACGAGCTTAGAAATATTTGCTCTCTCGGAAACCCAGAAGCACATCTTCCATATTTTCTCAAAACCAAGAACAACAAGAACAAAACAGCTGTGCATTAAAGAGAGACCAACAATAATAGGCAAACAAACACACAATAAGATGATCTACCTTCTACTAACAGGCGATCCAATGTCGGGACACTTTGAGCTTTTAACACCACAAAACATCAATCCAAACAACAAAACATCGGGCGAGCAGCGTAATGGTCGAGGACGGAAAGGACAGCTCGACCGAAACGATCACGACCAGGCAAAGGAAAATAGACCCACCGAAAGTGTTTTGCCGGCTAAGCTGGAACCCACCAAGGCGGGAAAGGCAGGGCAACGCATGAGCCGCATTACAAATGGATACACAAATAAATCTGACACAGATGCTAACCAAGCACAACAACTTGAGCCCATTACAACAGCGGATATATCGCAACGACTACCTGCAACTACCAAGGCAGGTAAACCAAGGAAGAGGTTAAAATGGACAGATGAAATGAATCGAACGGTGATGCATTCCTACTACACCGCTACCAAACTTGAAACAATTTCATCAGGATACGGACATAAATTGCATACACTTTTCATAACACAATATCCAGAATAGAAATCACTTATCACGGAACAGAGAGTAATAGATCAAAAAAGAGTCATCACTAAGACCTGTAAGCTCACCCCACTCGCATTGAAAAACATCAAAGCTATGGTAGCTTCTGAACTAAACATTCATCAACCAAACATTAACGACAGTGTGGCAGATGCCGAACCGATCCCACATACAAACCAGCCCAACTTTGTGCAAGAGGATCTGCAACCTCACTCAATGCTCAGTAGGGGCGAAGCACCCAGCAACAACCCACGACAGATGACAAGCACCATACAGCACACAGGACAAGTGAATCATTCGCCCAAAGCACCATACACACAGCTACACCTCGGACCGTCTCTCACACAAGCAATCAAAGTAGAAATAAAGTCACATCTAAACAAATGGTCAGGCTCCGATCCTACAACAAGAGATCCTATTCCTCGTGTAATCTTCAAACGGGTCACACATAAAATCCTAAAGACCATCAACAAACACATAATTCCCGAGTACATAACGAATGCGAGCACAATTGCGGACATTCATACAGTAATCTACGCAGCAGCTATAACCACGATAACACAGAACAATCAGAAACTCCCCCCACGAGACAGAAACACCAACAACATACAACCAAAATTCAAATGGCAGATAAGGATCGAAAACAAAATTAACAAAATTAGAAAAGAATTGGGACATCTTACCCAATCCATGAACGGCAACAAGTTAAAACGTATCACACAAAGTGTAGAGAAAATCACACCTGCATCTCCTGACACGCTTACAGAAATCCTTGACACTCTGGTCAGAACCGAAACTACACAATAATAACGCTCCATAGATTAAAGCGGAAGAAGACAGACACAAGTGCTTAGAGGAACAAGAGGACTTTGCAATGACAACACAAGAAGTTGCAGAAACAATCAAATACACGCATAACTGGAGATGTCCTGGAATAGATAACATCCATAACAGTTTACCTCCACATATGAAGCTCTCACTCGCCAAATTAATGAAATTATTTTAAAACCTAGCACACTCCCCAGTTTTCTCACCCAAGGAATAACATACCTTAAATCCAAAAATTCAGACAATAAGGACTCGTCAAATTACCGACCTATTACGTGCCTTCCAACCCTATATAAGATCATCACAGCCACAATTACCAGGAGAATAGAACAACATCTAGCACACAAAAACATTCTAACGGAAGAACAAAAAGGGTGCAGGAAAAACAGCCGAGGATGCAAGGAACAGCTCATTATAGACAGGAAATCATGGAACAAACCAGGAAAAATTATAGAAACTGGTTACATAGATTATAAAAAAGCCTTTGATTCGATACCCCACAGTTGGCTAACCAGAGTACTAGAATTATATAAATTCAATCAAAACATCAGGCAATTTCTTACGCAAATCATGAGCACGTGGAAAACTAAAATCAACTTGAGAAAACAAAAAGAGAACATTGAAACAGAAGAGATCTACATCAGACGAGGTATGTTCCGGGAAGTTCACTCAGCGCTTTGTGGTTCTGCCTCTGTCTCAATCCACTCTCAAACACACTGAATAACACAAACTTCGGATTCCAAATTAAACACCAAAAAAATAACCTACACAAAATAGACCATCTCTTGTACATGGATGCCATAAAATTATATGCAAGCACAAAGGCACAGCTAAAGGAACTCCTTAAAATCACAGAAACGTTTACCCTGGACATCAACATGGAATTTGGTATAAGTAAATGCAAGCTACTTCATATCAACAAGGGACAGTGGAAAGACCACCCTAAGGGGGAAACAATCAACAATGAAACTATAGAAAACATGCTCAAAGAAGAAACGTACAGATACCTAGGCTTCCATCAAAGCACTAAAATTAACCACACTCATATCAAATCAGAGCTCAAGACGGAATTTAAAACCAGACTCACAAAGCTACTAAAAACAAAACTGAATTCCGGAAATCTAACGAAAGCTATTAACACCTTCGCCATACCTATTCTTACGTATTCGTTTGGTATCATTAAATGGTCACACACAGACATAGAAAACATTCACATTCTCATACGCTCTGAATTCACTAAACACTGGAAGTTGCATCCCAACGCATGCAAGGAAAAACTCACCATCGAGAGAAAAGAACGAGGAAGGGGAATTATAGATATACAATCGCTAAATAAAAAACAAATTTACGAACTCAGAAAATTCTTCCACAATAAACAAACTAACCTCCACAAGGCAATAGTGAAGGCAGACAAGAATTATACACCGCTCGACCTGTCTCAAACGAGCCACGCAGCAGACGCTCACAGTCACATCCAATCACGACTAGAAAAGATGAAGACCTAGTCTGAAAAAAACACTTCACGAAAGACACAGATACCACATAAAGCAAGACTATATACATAAAAAGCCATCCAGGACAAAGTCATAGCAACCAGAAACTACCGAAAGAACATCATCAAGGACACAACCATTGAAGACGTGAGGTGTAGGAGATGTCACCAGCAGAGAGAAACGATCGACCACATAACGAGTGGATGTAGAATAATGGCCGGAACTGAATACACCGCGAGACACAACTCAGCAGCGAAGGTGGTTCGTCAAGCATTAGCCACAACATACAAACTAACGGAGAACACAGACCCTTACTACCATTATACACCAACATCTATACTTGAAAACGAAGACTACAAGCTCTACTGGAACATTGACATCCACACAGATAAAACAATCCCCGCAAATAGACCCGATATCACCTTTCAATCCAAAAAAGAGAAAATCACTTATTTAATTGACATGGCCGTCCCCAACGACGAGAACATCCAAGCGAAATACAGTGAGAAGATCGCCAAATACACCGACTTGGCAATGGAAGTAAAAAGGCTGTGGAAACAGGAAAGAGTCATCATTATTCCTCTCGTCATATCAGTAACAGGTCTCACCCCAACAACGTTTACACCGCATTTGGCTCAATTAGGACTTAATACAGACATTCACAGGAACATCGTCATTTTGAAAACATGTAGCATAGTTAGATCATTTCTTAATACACAATAGTTGTTTTTTTTCTATTCCCTTTTTTTATTTTTATTTTTTGTACTGACTTGGTATAATCCCGTCGGTATAAAATACAACCACAGGAATACTGTGAGACAACAAGTCATAATAAGAATAATAATAATAATAATTTGAAACCGTACTAGTCTACTCTAAATTCTACAAATCAAATATTAAAAATGTTGTGCTTTCTGTAGTTTCTTGGACTTTCTGTCCAGTTGTGTTCTAAGGTGTGGAAGACATACAAATTACGACAACGTTATGTTCTTCCTTTTTAGGTTTTGTTTTTGTTGGTTAGTTTTTACGTTAAAAGTTTACGGGATTTGTATTGTGTTCCAGGCGTAAGCGGCCGATCCCGAACATAAATGAATATTGACTTAAATAATAAATTGGAAACCTATGAAGACCGATCAATTGAAAAAATATCTGAGGATGCTAAATATTCCTAGATTTTGCTAAATATTCCCTATATCCTCATTGTTTTCAAAAATCCCTAGAACTAGGGATATATCCCCAGGTTGACAACACTGTATATATATATATATATATATATATATATATATATATATATATATATATATATATATATATATATATATATATATATATATATATATATACTGTGGCAGGGATGAGTTCAGTTCACTGAGCACTCACTTTCCGCGCGCTAGTTATAAAAAAGAATTAAATAATTGTTTTTTTTTCATTCCCATAAAAAAAGGCTAAATTTGGAATATGGAATGTTTTGTTAGAAATTAAACGTTTTTTATAGATTATTTTACACCCTTTCAAAATCAGGATAAAACATTAAGTTTTAAATATGAATATTTTAAAAATAATGCCACTTTCTGACATTTTACAATGACGAAAAAAACAGTGGGTCTGCGGAAAGCACTCACTTTCCGCGCGCTAGTTATAAAAAAGAATTAAATAATTGTTTTTTTTTCATTCCCATAAAAAAAAGCTAAATTTGGAATATGGAATGTTTTGTTAGAAATTAAACGTTATAGATTATTTTACACCCTTTCAAAATCAGGATAAAACATTAAGTTTTAAATATGAATATTTTAAAAATAATCCACATTTTACGCTTCGATTATTCGGCCGGTTGGCCGGATGCTTCAACATTTTTGCACTGTCCGTACCGCCTTGTCTGGCCGACTAAATTAATACAGCTGTTCTTGACCAAAGGAGCCTTGACATCTGCAGGTCCAGTAGGTTTAGAAATTAAGCGAACAAGACTTCGATGTTTTTTCGCGTTGTTGCCTATCCCGCGATTTTTTTGGGGACTAATGAATTTTTGTCATTTCGGTCAAAAACGGAATATTTGGAATGAAAATTGGGATGTCCCGCCCAAATTGAATCGAGACACCTAGCAGCCCTAGTTATAAGTACATTATATGCATTTTGTTTATGGTGTCAGGAATGGAAATGTTGTAAAGGCTCAGGCTACACGCATTCGTATATTTTAAAATATTCATCGCCGCCTTTGCGAAACTGAATCTTTTTCAAAAAAAAACACAGCAGCGGCAGGAAGAACTCGTACTACTAGAACAACGCAATTCGAAGAAGCAGTTTTAAGTGATCTAGAAGATCATCTACAAACCAGAACGAGAAAAATTGCCAGGGATCTAAATATTTCTCACCAAGTTGTTTGAAGATTCTTATTAGAACAACAGCTGTATCCAGACCCGGTGCTACCATAAGTGAAAACAGTGCAACCACGCAGGGGCAGCAATAATTCTCAGAAATTTTCACGAAAAAAAAATTGCGAACTTTTTTAATATTGGGTAATTATTATTCTTCATCACTGTTTTAATATATATAGTCAACAAACATTGTTGCACAAAACTCATTCTTAAAAATTCTGGTTATAAAACCAAATAAAGAAAACAGAAATTCGTATTAAAAATTAAATATTTTGACGTGTTTAGGAACTCAGTACATTTGATGTAAAGAGCGGCGTTTTTTCAGTTTAACATGCCAAACATTGAAGAACTTTCAAAAATACGTCTACAGGCAAACATTTCTTCCAAGAGCAGATTATGTAGTTTTTAAGGTTTTTACAATTTAAGAAGGCAAAGTACCTACATTAGTGAAATAGTTGCAGCACCTACAAGAATGTGTCTTTAAGGTCGAATTCGGAAACCTTTAAATCATATATGCAGACGGCTCTTACTATGACTAAATTATATTATTAGGAAATGTTTATTAAGAAGACATCCAAGAATTTTCAAATGCTGCAGATACAATCAAGGAGGTCCTGACAATTTTTGTTTCGCAATAAAACTGGGCTTCCAAACTTCTAAGGCTAAGGCTCCAAGAAAAATCAACCCGATTTATTTTTATTTATTTTTTATATTACATTAAGAGTCTTTATAACATCAAAATGGCTATCTCAGACATTATTCTATAAGGCTTTGTTTATTAAGAAGACCTTATCCAAGAATTTTCAAATGCTGCAGATACAATCAAGGAGGTCCTGACAATTTTTGTTTCCAAAAAACTAGGCTTTCAAACTTCTAAGGCTAAGGCTGCAAGAAAAATAAAAAACAAAGCCTTACAGGATAATGTCTGAGATAGCCATTTTGATGTTTTAAAGACTCTTAAAGTAATATAAAAAAATTGGTGTTTTCTTTTAGTAAGGAATCAAAAGTCTGCATCGTGGCAAAATGAAACAATATAATGAAATCAAGAATGTTGTGCTCTTAATTGACTTGTCCACCGAGTGAAACCGGTATTTTCACAATCGAGAATAATCAGTTTTTTCTTAATCATAAATATATGTTACCGTATTTGGCGCATTTTCGCCTAATGCTATATATTTTCTAAGTTTCCAAATCGTAAAACTTTTAAAGCTAAATTATAAAACATACAATTATGTATAAAAAAGCAAAGAGGGCAGTACGACAAAAAGCTGCATAGGACGGCGAATAAGCTAGCGCGGGCCCCGGCTCTATCCTACCTGCAAAGCACTGCTCCCACGAGATTTTCAAATACGGATCAACTCTTGCTAATGGCGTATATAAAAAGTGAGTAAGTGTTACGTGGCTAATGGTACCTTCAAAGGCCATCGACAGATCCACAGTTTGAATCTAAGAGGCTATTTACTGATGAAGCTATCTTTTCACGGAATGCTATTAGGAATTTTCATAATAATCTTTTTTGGGCTGGCGAAAATCCTCATGCCTTGATAGAAACGCATTTCCAACAACAGTTAACGGCCCACACATTAACGGAAGTTAATGTGTAGGCCGGCATTATGAGTGAAAATTTGGTAGGACCGTTTTTTACATGGTCGTCTAGTCGGTAACACGTATTGTCGATTCATAGAAGAATTGCCTGTTTGGCTCCAAAACTTTTGTCAAGAAACTAAACGTGGCTCCAACGCATTTCATTCAGTATTATGGTACGTGAATATCTAAATCGATTTTACGCTAAAGGTCGGGAAACCCGCAGTCGTCGCCACCTAGGTCACCTACTTAAACAGTTTAGATTTATTAAGGAACAGAATAGTTACTGGACGTTAAGTCATCAGAAACTGATCCGGAATATTTGAAAGAGTTCGGAGTGCAATGGAAAGACGGGTAGCATGTATTTTAGCTGGACGAAGCCATTTTCACCAATTATTGTAATTAATTTATTAACAATTTGAAATTATTTTACTTATATTTTATTTTATTAAATTTTTAGGTCATATTCCTAATCTAATTAAAATATAAAACAAAAAAATTGGCTTTATTTTTAAATTTTATTAATATTTATAATGACCAGTTAGCCCCAACCTATGTCCGATACGCTCAAATTTGATGTTATTCGTAAGTGCTTCGTTAGTGCCCCTTAGTGATTTATTTGGTTTCAATAGTGCTTTATTACTTTCGCAAATATTTTTTTTTATTTCAAGATCCGCCCTAAAGTTTTTATAATCAGCTCAACCTATATATCGCACAATGTGACGTACTATGGACAAAACTAATAAACAAAATTTCAAACTATAAAATTCTAGCATTTTTATTACGTCGTTGGGTAGGGTATTTACCCCGATTCAAATAAAACATTACTTCACCTAAGTTAGCTATGCTTTACTTATCAGCGCTTCAAAACTTTGACATGTCATGTCATGTCGAGAATCAGGCTTAGAGACGCGGTAATTATTATTTGTCAAAGTTACTTAGTATGTAAAAAGTGTTATTTTACATAATATGAATATGAATTTTGCTCAAATCGGTAAGTACTTTACATTGTTATAACATATTTTTTCAGACCATCTTTCATTAGGATTTTTAACAGTTTTAAGTTGTTTAACCAAATTTTTGTAGATTTTTCATAATTTTAAACTTTATTCAATAAAAAAATCACCTCGCATCACCTCCAAGATTTTTTGATAAATTGTTCATAGGTTAATAATGTTTTCCCAAAAAAAAAATTGAATAACCATGAGTTACCATTAGCGGAGTTTTTATTTTTTTTAGAGGCGGAATGATATATCCCTTATTAATGTTGCCGAACCTTCATAAAGTTTAAAAGATGAAATTATAAAATGTACTAAGTTTTTTGGTTTAAACTGCCAATAAATCGCAAAAAGTGGGTTGTTCCCGCAAGCAATTTTGGCAAAGCGAGTCGATTTGATTAGAACAATGGTAATAATCAACAAGGGCAGCCATCTCCAGACAGGGGATCAATTGTAAATCTAGCTTAAATCGGATAGGAAGACCTAGGGTTGATTTTGAAAAGGCTTCAATTAAAACCAAAAAAAAGGCGCGTAGCTGAGTTAGCGGAAATAACTCCAAAGGAGCTAGAGTTGTTGCACAAGTGGTATCAGGAAATGATGGTGTTCAGTCTGCCCCAAATTTTATTACTATTGAAGGCTTGACTCTTATGTTAGACCTAGAGTATCTGTTAGAAAATACTTGATGATAAATGATTCTTAGATCGGTTGTTAATGCTAAAGCCCAGAACTGCAATCCCAGTTACTTTCAACTAAAAGTAACAAAAAAGAAATTTTACCTTCTAAAATGATTGTTTCGGACATTTCTGAAGAAGTTGATCCACTTTAACAGTGGATAAACCAATGCCAGGATGGCATTGGTTTATCCACTGGCAAGGGCTCGTTAAATGACGGAATGGTATTACGGCAAGGAGGTTTGCAAAATTCCCAAACTAGCTCGGAAATTACAGGAGTTGACCAAAATTTAATTGAAACATTTTCAATAATATTGCGAATTTTAGCCAGTGTTAAATTTAAAGGATTACTAGATAAAACTAGAAATCTTTACATACATCTTTATAAATGTGCTTGTTCATAGATGGAAGCAATACGTAATCTTAGTTGTTAAGGTAATACATAACAAAA